>JAEBDU010013363.1:0-27752 GCA_016802625.1 Heliconius numata | reverse complement strand
ATTTAATAGTATTTGGATAAAAAAAATAGTTTAAAGAAATTGCATATTCAGCAGCGTAATGTGATAAAATGTGAAGTTGAAGTTGTTGGGTACACAAAGAGAACTTAGTGTCAAGATACTCCGTTCCACCTAAATTTAGTGTTACAGAACGGCGCCTTATTAAATTAGATTAAAAACAAAAATATTCCTCATAAAAAACATGTTCAAATGGTTTGTAAGGAACAGATTGCCAGTACCGTGTCAGCATTCTCCGCTATACGTGGGATCCAGCGCGAAGCAACAAAAAAAAGTAGAAACCGAATCTCCAACCATCACGCATACAGTCCAAACACTCCAAAACAACTGTAGCCCATAGCCCATAGCATAGTCAAAACCCTCGCTCATATTCTCTTCATCTATACCAGATTTAGCTAGCACGAGTCAAATCTAGGTTTCCCTTTGACTACGTTGCACGTGTTCGCCATTGTCCCTTCAAAGTTTGACATGTAGATAATTTGTTTGTGAATCGTATATACGTACACACACATGCATACACGTACACACACATACGTACACGTACATACACACGTGTGTGTGTGTGTGTGTGTGCATAGTCGTGCTATGTGCATACGACTAACGTGCGCCACTTCATGAATAGTTTATTAAGTTTGTTCTGTACAGTTTGGCTTAATTAAGTTTTGTTTAATTTAAATGATAATGGTATTATTATTTTGATATATTATGTAGTGTTGTTAATTTAAAATTAACGCAACGTTGGTTTCCGCCAGGTATAGATAGTTAGGCGAAACGTGGAGAACGGAGTGTTTTAACAATAGGTTCCCTCTGTATACCCTGCTATATCCAGCTGGAATACAGCGTGGAACTATGTTTTTTTTGTTATTCCGTTTGGATCAATAAAAAGGGTAAGATAGAAAATAGAGATAAGATTTAAAAATAGTAGCGCATTTTATGCATCGTTTTTACTGCATTTAGTATGAAATTTCAAACGCTTAGTGGAATTGGTACGAAACTCTTAATAGGCTAATCCGACTCGCACTTGCCCGTTTTTTTTATACAAACAATTACTTACTGCGGTTCATGTTCCGTGAGCAGTTCTTCAAAATGCAGCCGTATAGTGTGTGCTGGTGGAGCTCGGACCTCGGTGACGCAGTGCACGTCGTCTGGATACGGCCGGGGGAAGCCCGGGCTCGATATGGTCGCGTGGGGATGGGTGTGTGACAGAACTATCGACTCGTTGCATTGAACCTTTGATGCTTTATATGGATCTGTAAAGGAAAGTTACGTTAGTTACGTGTTATTGACTTATGTAAAATTCCTTACAACTTGTTGAATTGCGGAACTCAACGCCGAACTTAGTGTTGACACTAGAACGAGGAAATGAAAATATAAATTGAAATATTTCATTTCTTTGAACGGGACCCAAATCTACAACCTCTCGCATTTAAAGTCGCAAATTTATGCCCCTGCGCCACAAGTGGCGTTTAAATCTCATTTAATCTGCAAAATTTCACAAAGCGGCTTTAAAAGGTTTCCTTTATATGTATAAATATAACATATTTGAATTATAACACTGTTTTAATAAAAATAATAAGAGAAGAGTCGTTAATTCTAAATCTTCATTTTGAAACTAATATTTTCTTTTGTTATAATTTAAATTTATACTTTTTGTTCTTCTTCTATGTAAAAATCGCTTTGTTTTACCAGTATATTATTTCATACATTGTTCATCGAAACTGATATAAAGTACTTGTTACGCCACCACCTAACGAGATACGTGAGGAGCCATAGACCGTGCAGGTGTTAATTAGGGGAGAGCGGGGCCAAAAGTTCCGATTTTTTTTTAACCTCAAATATTACTACGAATACTTGATTTCAGTATTTATATAATATAATCAAATTCAACTTACATATCTAGACTTGCAATTAAAACAGTAATTTGAGGTATTCTTCGTAAGACTTTTTTATTATGATTTTTTTTATGACTGAAGTCGGAAAGTAACAACTTACCCCGCCTTGGGGCAAGTTGTTAACAGACCGGGGTAAATTGTTACCATATTTTTTAAAGCCATTATTTGCAAAATAAAAAACATTAAATAATCGAACAAAGCCTGTTTATTTAAGGAATAATCAACAGTATCATAATAATCACCAGGTGCAAAAGCAAATCTTTTTTAACCGACTTCTGTAAGAAAAGGAGATTATCAATTCGATTGTTTTTTTTTTGAATGTTAGTTACTTCATAACTTTTAATTAGGTGAACCGATTTTGATGATTTTTTTTTATTTGAAAGGTAGTGCTTCCCATGTGGGAACCAATTTTTTTGGTCTATTTTTGGCAATGGTATCTATGAGAAAATCACATAAGTATTAAATTTGTATTGGTACGTGTGCGACAAAATGACGAATAACTCAATATAACGCCAACCGATTCAAATCATTCTTTTCTTATTTGAAAGGATACACTTCAAGGATAGTTTGATGAAAGTTTGTTTAGATTCCGATTATAAAATCCGATTAAAATTGATAAAATTTGTTTTTATTTTGGTAAATTTTAATTATACTGGAATATTTACAAGGGAAAACTTTGTTAAAATTATTGCCAGAAGTAAATTTCCCCATCGTTGCATTTGTTTTTAACCAACCTCAAAAAAGATGTTTTCATTTTTAATCGACTTCAAAAAAAGGAGAGGTTTCCAATTCGCCCCAATATTTTTTATGTATTTTCTTGTCAATATACCAAAATGTTAGTTTCCACAAAAATAATACCTAATTGAGACAAGTTTTACATATCTCAACAGATGCCACTCGTTAACAACCACTACCACCACAACCAACACTCGCTTAAGAAGTATCCTTTTAAGGTTACTTGTCACTTAAAATCGTAAAAAGAATTAATTTTGAACAAAAAAAAACCGAACCGAAAAACAACGGAACTAAAAAGTAAAAGATAATTTTACATAAAATAAAACTTATTTTGATTTTGTTAAACCAAAATAATAAACAAAGATTTAATAGCTTTAGTTTTTCGTAAAAAGTTAACCTTTTCGTTCAATATGTATATGTAATTCTTTGGTAACAGTTTTTATCTTATTCCTGCAATCTTTGAAAACTACATCCGCTGCTTTTTGAATCAACTCATATGACACATAACCTCGAGTTGATATTTGAGCATAAGTCCGCATGTTACTAAATTACAATATTTTTTAGTATGAAAAATTACAATATTTACATCCCATTATTGGTACAAATGAATTGGCGAAAGTTTTTCCGAGGTCACAATATGCCCCAAAAAAAGGAAACATCTAGCCCCAAAAACACGTGTTGTAAAAAAATTTAATGTAAATAAGATTAGGAAACATGAATAATTTACAAATAGTGTTCCGAAATTGTAGATAATATATGTAAAAAAAACACTAACATACTCGAGGCTAATCGTTAAAATTTGTGAGACAGACCAAAAATATCAAATGCGAAAATATTTACAATCGAGCACCCGCGACACCCGTGTGCTATTCCATTGGTTTCGGGTGCCACTGGATTGTTCAATATGCTGGCCATGGGTGCGCTATCACATTGCATTTCACTATATGTTTACTAAATATTCCTATCACTTTTCCCCGCGAAATTATTTCCATCGGAACAACTTACCTCGGTAACTTTTAGCCCCGCTCTCCCCTACAATATTGATGGCGTCGATACCAAAATAATTATTAAAATATGAACTTCAATTATCGCACGCTTTATATATGTAAAATGGTGATGGGATTGGGTTTTGTTAAATAGGTGCTGGTCTCTGAATATTTAATTAGTTTTGTCTTTAGTTATGTGCGTTTTGTTCGTGTCAGTTGAAAATAATGAGAGAGCAGACACAAAGGCTTTTCAGTTTCACCTTGTATCCTGTATATAGCAGTAGGCAGAAGGATCGTAGTATTATAACACTCAGTTTCCTACTTTCTTCAAATTCTCCAGATACTGCGTGTAGAGTAGCGAAATTCACCACCACGCTTTATTTGGTGAACCTCAACTCTCAACTATCGAGTTTATCAGTACCAATGTTTTTATGCCACTGTTCCACAAACACCTTAATATAACGAAGTCTTTGTAACCTACCTTTAACCAACAGTCAAATGGGGAACGTAGTGTCTTAACACTAGGTTCTCTCTCTGTGTACGGGATAAATCAGTAGTTTAATATTTGTATAATGCAAATAGTACAGCAATTGCTATTATGTTATTACAAGATCCGGATTGATTGCATAGACTTATACTTGAGTACCTAAGCCTGGAATTGTGCACGTGGTCTCTAGATCCTAAATACTCAAAGGTCTTCTATATGTGCTTCAATAGTGTAATTATCAATAGTGTGATGTAAATTAATGTTATTGGTTAGTTTTTGTTATACTTTAATTAATAGTAAATTTTTTAAGATTAAATCAATTATTAAAATGGAAAATCTATGTAAATAATTTGATTACAAAAATATATAGTATATGAGATTAATATTGATTTTATATATATTTTTATTAATTGCTAACTTGTTACAATCGAGAATTTTAGACAACTGACGACCACGACCAGATTGCTCGGAAACCCCAGCATCAACCCCTAAGCATCAGCTCCAATAGAAATCGAAAAAGTGGCTAAGACAAACTGAGCTATTAGAAAAAAAGCAAAATTCAATTTAGTTTCGGATATTATAAGTATTTTATTATTCAAGTCAATATTATATATTGCACGGGAAATTGGTTTTTGCTTGTTTAGGTTTCGGGGTGCCCTTTAACAGGCTTAAATGATTAAACAAGTGGGCTTGGTCGAAATTATGTTTTTTTAATATAATTTTTGGTGTTGCTCATATTTTATTCTCAATTTTATCTTTACAGATATTTTTTAGTGTAATATAAATTGAACAAAAATATGTCATTCTAACATATTTTTATAATATACCTGTATGACTTATATTAGAATAACCCCGGCTAATTGCGAGTCGCCTACCGAGGCTCCAGTACCAATTTCAGGATTGTCCATAAAATTAAATATTTAAATACAGTTTCAGGCTAATATCTCCACTCGGTCTCGAGATAAATGGTCTTAATAGACGGACAAACAGATAACAAAGTATCCTATATAAAAGGGTTCCGTTTTTACCTTTTGAGATATAGAACCCTAAAAATCATGTTTATTTTGTTTTATGGCTCAAGGCGTAGTTTAGACACCCATATTCAAATAAGGCATAATAATATACATGATATATAATTATCATAGAAGGGTAGTAAACAAATAATAGCTGGTATTTCTGTGCCCTTGGAACTTAAAGGTCAACGCTAATGATGCTCTGGGTGGTGAAAGAAAACGATGATGTCTATGCGTGTTCTACAATATTGGGGCTAGATTTATTTTTAATAACTAATGTAAGTTATAGTATACGTATACGTAAGTCAATATGCTAATTTACTTATAATAGGTGATTCTTTTGTACTTCAAGTTTATATTTAACTCTTGGTGACATACTCGGAAACTGATGGACTTATTTGAAACTATGGAAATGATATATAAACAATCGTTATACATCACGCTAATCTAACTTTATCAGCTTCACGCTGTATCCCGCACATATCAGAGTAGGCAGAGGGAACCTAATGTTAAGGCACTCCGTTCCCCACTTTTTGCCGAATTCTGGAGGTATTGCGTGTTGAGTGGCAGAACTCAACGCCGCGCTTTGCCTCGACACCAGAGCGAAGAAATGAAAATATAAACGTAAATAAATATTTCACTTCCTCGAGTGGGGATCGAACCCACAACCGTCGCAATACAGCCACCCCCTTGTGCCACGACGGCCTCATATTAACCTAACTTATCGTACTCAAGGTGTCTCACTTATAAAAAGTATCACATATTTTTTTTTCTAACTGACAAAAATCGAGCACGTGATATTCAAAATAGATATTTATGAGACCATTACGTTCCTTCAGAAGTCGTTAAGTGTGCAATATGTCATAAAAGTGTACTAAAACGTGTTCATAAACCAAACGTGATGGTAGGTCCAGAACCATATATAAAAGTATATAATATGAATGGGAAGATTTTTTTCGTGGAAACGCTACATAACGATTTACGCATAAAGACATCTTTCAGGATAGGATGTCTGCTGCTTATGATGATGAAGATGAAATAATAAAATACTAAAAAATGGCAATCGTGGGACAATGGAATATCCTGTAGTGAAAAGTGTCAGAACAAAAAGTTTTAGTTTTTGATATATTAGTTTATTAATGAAAGTTTGAAAATAATCAGCAAAAACTCCGGAAAAAAGAAAACCCATACAGAATATCCATTATTTCATATCAATCAAATAAAATAAAAAACATAAAATATCACTATTTTAAATGAGTGATGCTTAATTTTTTTTCGGGTTAAAAGTAACCAAATAGAATGTATTTTTTGGGTCTACGGGCCAAGGGCTTTTTTGCAAGGCCTCATTTACACCAAATGACCTTCTAGATAAAAAGTTAAATATGCTTGTCATATTGAACTAATATGTCTTAATGGTCTCTTGACAGTAGGACTCCAGGTTCCCTCTGGCTACCCTGTTATGTTGGAAATAAAGCGTGAGGTAAAAAAAGAAAAGCCTCCTCTCTTTAAATACGTTTGTTTTGGTCGCCATCTTAAGATGACTGATAAGTTTTTATCCATGAAGCTGTTTAATTTAGACAAATGTTAGAAGGTCCCTAGAGTAAGAATAGATAGATAGCGTTGTCGTGGAACAGTTAGAGCGTGTCTGGCTGCAGCGTGATGAATGCTTGGTTATACTTAAAATATGGATGGTTCTTAGTTCGTCAGTATGGTTAGATAAAGTACGTTGCATAGTACACGAAGAAGGCGTTCAGTTTTAAGTAGAAAAAAGAGAGACATTACTGGGAAAATGTTGTGTTTGTGTACTGGGAAATTGACTATAATCACTATATTTCTGGGTTCAATATTCTTGGTGACGTTAAGTTCCGAAGTTAGATTTAAAACAGGAATTGGCACACGACACCTCAACGATTCTTCTTATCATAGGACTTCTTATCATAAGACTGAAACTGAAAAAATATATATTTAACACCTTGCCATGTATTTGCAAATATATAAAATTTTCCAGTCGGTATATTTAAGAACCAAGCCTTATACATGGAGGTTTTCGATTTTATTACAATTACCTTATAAAGTTTAATGAGTTTCCACATATTTCTAATAAACGTCCTCCTATATCGTCGTTTACGCTGATAAGTGTCCATCACTTTTATTGCCCTGTTCCAGCAAATGGCTGGATTTAGTCACGGCGGTGCGATATGCGCCGTTATATAGTAAACATTAACTTTAGTATAAAAATTACCAATTTTTTACCCATTTTGTGTATACTAATTAGGTGATTATTGTAATAGGGTTAATTCGTTTTTATTAAGAGACTAGTCGTTGGCCGTTAATTTGCTTGAACTAAATTTCTATAATTCTGTTTTCCCCATTCCCATGGGAATTTCGGGAAATTATCTCTTAGTGCTCTACTTCCTAACCTACTTGAGTGCTAAAATTCAATTTGTTTGGTCCAGTTGCTTCGTTTGTGTTTTTTGTCACCCAGGAAGCGAAGTTTGATAAATATAAAGTTTAATTTAAACCTACAACCATTGAATTTGCGTAGAAACATGCTAACAGCTCCACAATGACGATGCCAGATATAAAAAGATAAAAAAGCAGCGTCATGCTATTAGTTTGTCTTTAATGAAACGCAAAGGTCAAATGGTAAAAGTTAAAAGTTGTATTAAAATAAAAACTCAGCGATGTTTTAAAACTATTTTGCTGGTGTAATAGTGTTTTACGTTGAAATTGTGTTTGCAAAAAACATCCACCTAGTTTTAATTAGTCTTCTACTTTTTTACTTTCTTTTGTAATTTAGAAAAGTTAGTGTTAATCAGTTTTGTTACATTATAAAAAACACACGGGTTTGCCTTAAAATCTTTAGGTGGCATGGAAAAAATCGTATTGAAAATTATTTAGTTTCTTTAAGGCCTTGTGTTCCAGATGATCGCGATATTAGCAGTCACTTGAAACACTAAGGCCCGACATGCTGATATGAAGTTTATTTCGGCACTGGTAGACGTTTACCCGAGAAAAACTTGCGGGGTTGGAGTATACAGCGTACATTGTGCTATCATAAGCCTAGCAGTGTACGCTATATTCCTCTAACTCTAATATGTCATTGATATCCAAAAAAAACAGCGTAGGGGACAGCACGCAGCCCTGGGAGACGCCAGCTTTCAAGGGCTCTTGTGTTCTCTAAACACTTACATACTACATGTTTGTTAATTGCGTTATTTTCAATTTTCGACGTTTATACAAATTTTGTAAAATAACAACGAAAATTGAAAAATTCAAACTTAAAAACGAAATTTTACATGAAATGAACAAAAAATCTATCATTCGCCCCAGCGAACCGCCTGAAGGAAATCATTTTACTGCCACGCGAACGCACAAAGCTGTGAAGTTTTTGATGCAATTTATTGTATTGTTTCGTGGCCATTTGAGAGCTCCCTACCATTAATTATATTCCTTTCGTTAGAACAATGACGATAAATTACTTAAGAAAAGTTTTCGTTGTTGGAAATATTTTGATAATATTCTTATTGGAATGTTTTTAATGTATACTTTATTAAGGCCGTCTTGGCACAGGGGCAAAAGGGCTGTATTGCGATGGTTATAGGTTCGATCCCCGAGGGAATGAATTATTATCTATTAATATTTTAATTTCTTTGCTCTGACAGCAAGGCGTTGAGTTAGCCACTCAACCCGGCATTGAGTGCCTGGAAAAAATTCAGCGGAATGTGGGGAATGAAATGCCTTAACATTAGGTTCTCTCTGCTTACGCTGCTGTATATTTTTTTCATTTGATTCTATTAAAAGATTAGAGAGAATTAAATATTTTTTTAGAATCATCTAATTACGTATTTTAATTTTCGTATACTTAACAAATTACTATTTATTTATGTTATTAGCATGTCTGTAGAGAAATTTTTATAAATTTAAACTGTCTAAAGATTATTAGAATGATTTTGAAAATACTTTTTAATATAATGTTATAATGTTTTTCCTATTTTTAAGTTGCTAGTATTTTGCTTTCCCAAGTGTTGAACTTGGGAAAGCAAAATACTAGCACGAATTTAAACGAAGCGGGATTTGAAGCCGCGTCTTTTGGAAACCATCCAAGTTTTAATTTCATTATAAGATGAAGAATCTCCATTAATTATAATATAAAGTTAGCAGCATTTCAGTATAGTGTACATCATTAATATCAATAGAAGTTTCCATTCAGCGGTTTGGGGAGTGACGGCTGTGGTAGGTGCTGTGTTGAGTTCGTTCCGTTTTGTGCCCTTAACTAGGTCACTGAGGTAACCACGAGATTAGGATAGATAGATATAAGGTTTTGTTGAGGTAGCCATAAAGAAATTTGGGATTTATTGATAAGATATTCAATTTTTAAAGCTTTCGTAGATCAGTGAGGTTAGTATAAGCTAAATAAATTCATACATTTTATACACTTATTAGACTCTTTAAATAAATCACTCTGATTTATTAAATTGTGACGATGAGTTCCCTCATTGAATGCACCAAATAATTAATTTGGAGAGAAAGTCAAGCTGAAAGTAATATTCTAATTTATATCTTGGAAATTAAAAAATATTCGATGTATATATATATGTATATGTATATCTTAGCCAACGTGGCGCAGGGGCATAAGTGTGCGAAGCGACAATTGTGGATTCGATTCCCTTTCAAAATTTATTTCTGTGTTCGGGTAATAACACAAAAGCGCAGCGTTGGGTAGGTACCGCCACTCAACAAGCAATGCCTCACGAATTTAGTGAAAAATGGGGAAAAGAAGTGTCTTAATGGGAACAGAGTGTTTTAACTCTGTGTGAAAAAAGCGTGAGGCTAAAATAAATAATCATCAAAATCTCATAACATGTATTAACTTGTATCGAATAAAATATCATACATTCGTATACTAGTATAGTATGTATGAAATTGACTGGGGCTGTAGCAATATGCAGCATGACAATAAACGGTATGGTCCGTAAAGTCCGTTCCTTTATGCAGCATAATTGGGTCAGTCTTGTGAGGTGGCCATGCTATTGGGTAAATTATAATTTTATTTCATTAAATAAACAAAAGTCATCGAAATTATTAATTATATTTAAAGTATGCTTTTTAATTAATGAAGTAGAACTTGGTAGAAGCAAAATTTTCATATGTGGAGATATTGAGTTCAAATCTAATATCTATAACGCTGAACTACTATAATATTGATATAGTTTTATTGCGATAAACAATTAAACGAATATAGAAACTAGAAGAAAAAAGAAGAAACTTTTTTATAAAGTAGAAAAAATATCAAAGGAAGGGACTAGCTACCTTAAAATAATACTAGATGAAAGGAATCTGTTCAACAATTGGTATAGTTTATTTTTTTAATATTGACAATATGGTTATTTATTTAGTGACTCTAGCAAGGTTGAGCCAAATAATTAACGTTTGGTTTCTACAATGCCACATAAGAACAAACAAATTTGATAAATACATTGCTCATTTCTTCACACTAAATAGCAAGGTACGTAGAGGGAACCTGGGAACCCAGTGTTTTCCTCTAACACACTCTCGTTTCCCCAAGGTTTTACCTCTGGCTTTGATTATAACAAAATTTTCTATTACAATATACCTAGTAAAGAACAGGCTAACGAACTCAGTAGGGGCTAACAACCTACATTTTGTGAAAGGTCATGCAACATAAAATTCACACTAAAACTTGGCGAGTCATGGCAAATAGTAATTGAGTGTGGTGCATTGCAGTTAGATAACTGCGGCTCGCGGACCTACGAGTAACTTCTCAGAATAACTCTTGATTTGGTAAACTTTTGCACTTAAATATTTCATTTTATTTTGACAGTGAAACTTTCTTTATGTGCTTATGAGAAATTTTCTTTTTTTCTCTAAAATCATTTGGTAAAATATTTTTTGTCATTTAAGACAATAGTAAATAAATTTTATATATTTTTAGTTTATATTACTAATAATAAGGTAGTGAAAATCTCTCTTTATTATTTTGAGGGGTTGTATCTTATAACTAATAATATGTACCTACCTAATAAATTTAGTAACATTTTATAATTTTAGTAGACATTTAAAAAATACTTTAATTTTACACGCTGCACTTTGTCTACAATAGCTAAGAAATTAAAATAATTTTAAAATATTATAATCTTTCCGTAGAGTAGAGTTCAAACTCACGACTCTCGCTTACAGTCCTACCCTGTCCCACTGTGCCACAACAGCCTTAAAGTAGCAGTAAGCAGAGGAAAGATAGTGTTAAGAAACTCCGTGTCTCATTTTCTGCCGAATGCTGAAATATTGCGCGTTGAGTTGCGAAATTCAACACCGAGTGAAGAAATGAAAATATTAAATATTTTATTTCCTCGAGTGGGAATCGAACCCACAACCCGTCGCGTTCACAAACAATTTATACCCCTAAACAACGACTGGCCTCAAATAATTAAACCATTTAATATATTTAAAATAAATAATTATCTTCTGTATAAACGCCGCGGGGCGTGAAATTTTAGTCTCGGTACATTCTCAGCCTCGGTAGATCAATTACCCTCATAGTAATGTTTTCTAGTCCAATTTCACAACTAACGAGTTTTTGGCAAGCGGCCAAGTTATACGATACAATAATGTTAACTCCCTGGTGAATGGAAAATTTATGTGGGTACATCGATATTGTTTTAAGGAATTTAACGTTATTTATAAAATTTTAACTATATTCATATTTTAGATAGAATAAAAAGAATAAAAAGAAATAAGAGGCTTGTTAACGCGGCGGTTGTGGGTTCAATTCCCACTAGGGGTAATGAAGACTTTTCATTTTCTAGTTCTGTTCCTAGTTTGCGTTTTTCAGGGATTTTAGTCGTATTTATATGAAAGTCGTGGGCTTTTGTTAATTCTATAGACCTATAGTACAAATAGTTATGATAAAATTTGAGATTTTTGGTAAGGGCACCGAACGTACTAAATAGGAAGTTGTTGATGGATTGTCTTGGTTAGTAGAGTCATTCTTTTTAGAATTTGCCGAATCATTATTAAGATAAAGGAATTATTGATCCGTATTCAGGCTCCTTAGAGCGCTTTGTAATTTTCTAACAACAATTTTCTAAAGAAAAACATTGCATTATAATTGTTTGACATCAATTTTTTGCCAAAGACAGCTACTTCTTTGTTCATTCTGAAAATATTTCCTTAAAACCCTTTATCACGTTTATATAAGGTATTTTCAATATGCAATTGTTGTTATAATTACTAATACAATAATTTAGACGACGTTATAGAATCGAACTGAACATTAATATTTACACGTTATTTAATCTATTCATAACATCGATTATATAGTTTATTATCCTATATAGCATAAAGTTCTAGTCTATCTATCTAGGTCTATATGCCAAGTATATCAATACACAAAATCAACCATTCAAATATAGTACAGTCACCGTTAAAATTGACGATACACGTGCAGCGTTGTTCCCATTAATTCCGTTGCAATCAACATTTGTTGAATCATAGTCACCCTAACGAATACACCTAGTGGCCGCTGTATTTGGAACCACCCATCCCCCTACCATACTGGGAACGGGGAACAAGCGTTTGAGGAGGCATTCAAAAACCCACATCGGTTTCACTATTTCGAAAACTAAATTTAGCTTAGCTAACAGTTTAAATTAATGTTTTTTTTTGTTTCACGCTGTATCTCGTATATAGTAGGTTGGAGAGAGGAGAGGGGGGGGGGGGGGGTTATTCACCCGAGTGGAGATCGAACCCACAACTATCCCAAACCTAACACGCATATGTCTAAAAGAATCGGAATGCGGAGAGTCTACTTATTTATTTACAAGCTTACCAACGATTGGTGAAATTAATACTTTCAGATTGAAATAAATTAAATTACAAAATAAATTAATTTTGCTTGTACAGTTAATTATAAGTAAGCACTACATGCACACATTACATTTTTAATTTACATTTTTCAAAATGCTAAACAAACAATTTAAAAATCAAAATAATAAACTGGAAAATACGAGAATGAAATGATATCTCACTAGATTCTTTCTTAGACTAAAAAAAAACAATATATCAGCTCGAAGGACCATAAATTGACATTTAAAAATTCACATATATATATTATTCTATGGGAATATTCATATAAAAACCAGAATCAATTTAGGCATCCATAAAAAGTTATTTACTCAATAAGTCAACAGAAAAAATGTGTTCATTTCACCTGTTTACTTTTGCACATGATACATTGAACACTGTTTATATTTACCTGAGAATCAACTCGAGCAAACACGCCTTGAAATGGATGGTGGATAATTAAAAACGAAAAAATATTTTTTTTGTGTACGTATGTAATTAAAAAAAATCAGCTTCACGCTGTATCCCGCACACAGCAGGATAGGCAGAGGGAACCTAATGTTAGCACACTCTGTTCCCCACTTTCTGCCGATTTCTGGATTTGCGTGTTGAGAGAATTATTTCATTTTCCCGATTTGGGAGAGACAGTTCAAAATTGGGTCTCGCCAATCAACGTGCAATTTATCGTAAATTTTGGAACCTACTGAAAAGATACCATATTACATGGACAGAAAATGGTTTCCGCCCAAACTTCGAGACACCAGAGGGAGAAAATGAAAATAATTAATTCCCCCGAAATAGAATCGAATTCATACCTATCACGTTTACAGTTAAGCGAGTCTAAAGTCAAAATAAAAGATAAGAATAACAAAATTAATAATCATGCACTTAAATATGAATGAAAAAACGCCGGAAAGAGAAAGTTAATATTATGATTAATTTACAACAAAATGGCTTTTGCCCTAAAAAGATACCTTTTTCTGAAACACGTAAATTGAACGTTATATTATTATTATTTTTAGCTTCCCGCAGCAGGGTAGGCAGAAGGAACTTGGGAACCTAGTACAAACAAAGACGAAAAGTCTACACTAAAGTAGTAAGTACAAAAAGTAATAAACTGTATAAACTATATGAATAAAGGGAGGGTAAAAGTATTCCATAAGGCATATGAGTTTTCTTCATTTGAGCCGCATTTACTTAACACATTTAGGTTAACTCTTTAGGCGACAATTACACGTATGTACTTAGTTTGAAAGCTAAGTTTTAAATGTGTAAGCCTTTTAATATAGAGAAAGTAACACTTTAACCTATTTAATTCATCTTGATCTTTAAGAAAATATACAGCCTCACGCGTTTTCTAGTGCGAAGACACTCTACTCTCAATCCCGCTTTGTTAATGGTTAGAATCTACATGTAAGCACGGACTACATGGACGAGCTACAAAATGTTCTAAGAATCGAATTCCAAAACTTATGAAACTAAATACCCGCGATTAAACTAGTTTATATACATTTGTGTCAGTACTAATACTTAATGATAGGAATATACCCGTTACAACGACGGTTGCGGGTTCGATTTCTATTCGGGAGAATGAAACTGTTTTCTTGACGTCTTTAAAATTTTTAAATTTACTTTTTTGTATTTTACTAAATATTCTTTCAGCTTTAAAGTCAACTAAGAGCTTTCATTAAACCAATTCTCGATAACACGATACTTGTTATCTAATGTATGTTAAACGCGGAACAACTTAAGAAGAAAGGGTCAAGAATGTTTAGAACACTCAATTTTGAGCCTTATATTCAACACAATAAAGTTTTTATTACATTCACATCTTACATTGTCATCTAGAATTTTATCGGTAGCATTATAGTCCTTAAGTCTAGGTGATAAAGTTGAGATTACAACGAACAGTTGTATGGTAAGCTGCTCACGTACTTTGAACGTGTCAATTTGAGTGGTCAGTCCTTTGACAATGGTGATAATAAGTGCACTCTTCATAGCTCATTTGATGATGTCGCTTGAAACGTGCCAACATGCCCTTGTTAAGACTTAATTTGAAATAAGGCAGAAAATGGCAGGTGAAAGGGTGGGTGAAGAAAAGAGATGAAATTATTCGAGGGCCGTCTTGACGCAGTGGCAGTGTGTTCAACTTGGGGGAATGACCAATATTTCTGGAGTAAACCAGCTCAAAGATGAGAACAATACCTCATTTGAGGCCGAACCTATGCCTCATACAAGATCGATCGGTGTTTTGGCATGAATTACTGTCTGTAAACAACATAATTATGTATTGGGAAATCTAAGTTGATTATCATGCCGAAATTTCATCTAATTCTAGCAATATTTTATACATACGTTGAGGCTGTCATGGCGCAGGGGCACAAGAGTGTGGTTGTAACGCGTCGGTTGTGGATTCGATTCCCCCTCAGGGGATTAAATTATTATTTATCAACATTTTTGTCTTCGCTCTGGCACCAAGGCAAAAAATGCCTCGAACGGACGGAAAGAGGGGTTAACACTAGGTTCCCTCTGCCTACCCTGCCATATGCGGTCACGGCACATACAATAGATATGAAGCTGAAAATGTCCTTGATTTAAACTCCGTTAAAAATAAACATTTATATAAACAAATCTGCAGATAGCCTCACGCTTATCTTCCTTATGTGAATGTTTACGGTCTAAAAGACCGTCCATCAATTTAATGGTGTTCCTTGGGACCTTGTAAACATTGCTGTTGTGGTCGATCGAGCAATAAACGCGCTAACTCCGAGAGTTCCAAACCGTTTTACGACAATCCACTTAAAATGTTTGGCGAATACTCACTTTATATTGCTTTTGTAGGAATTAAATTAGTGTAAGATATTTTTTAACAATGGTGGAAATGACAGATTTCCGCACCCGAGGAAATTAAGTATTTAATTATTTCTTTGCTTTGGTTTCGAGGCAAAACGCGGCGTTGAGTTTTGCCACTCAACACGCAATCTCTCCAGAATTCGTCGGAAATGGGGAACGGAGTCAATACTAGGTTCCCTCTGCCTACTCTGCTACATACACTAATACACAAATCAGTTTTACGCTGTATCCCGCACACAGAGGGTAGGCAAAGGAAACCTAGTGTTAAGACACTCCGTTCCCCACTTTCTGCCGAATTCTGGAGGCATTGTGTGTTTAGTGGCAGAACTCAACGCCGCGCTTTGCCTCTACACCAGAAAGAAGAAATGGAAATATAAATTTAAATAAATATTTCCTTCGAGTGGGGATCGAACCCACAACCAGTCGGTTTTACAGTCACCTGCACTACGACTGGCCTATACACAAAAAACAAGCAAAAATATTGATATTGTGAAAATATTGGTTTTCCGGAACACTGATGTACCTATGGAATATGGAAAATCAATCGCATGCAAGCTATCGCCACCCAAAACGGTTTCAGGAATAGCCAACTAAAATAACACGGGCCGTAGCACCTGTCCTAGACCGTTCTAAACTTTTTAAATCCAGTTACGAACAAACTATAATCCTAGTTCTAGTTGGTTTTACAATTTGTATATATATATATATATATTTACATTTCCTCAAAGTTGTTGTTTAAATGTTGGTGGTTTTGTATTGAAATTGGTTTTTAGGTCTAGCAGGTTCAATTTATTTGAGTATTTAAAGGTTTTAGCTTATATTTAAACAAATCAAATCTGCTTCACGCTGTATCCTGCACACAGCAACCTAGTGTTGAGACACACCGTTCCCCACTTTCCGCCGAATTCTGGAGGCATTGAGTGCTCACGAGTATATTCATTTTGTAATATCTAAAATTATTAAACTCGTCCATTACTGACTGACAGACAACACACAACAATACTAGACTTAGGAAGTCAAAACTTAGCATGTATGAAGGTTATGACTTCTACACTAGAGGAGGAAAAAGAGAGAATTGCTCGAAATTTCTATGGGAGTTATTTTTTTAGTCATATGAAAGTTTCGTACAAATAGAAAGAAACTTACAGAAGAAACTCACCTTCAATGCCAGGCCGTTCACAAACAAAGTAGTTGTGTTCTCGACAGCTCCTGTCATTCCACATGAAGGTGGGATGAGCAGGTCTAGGTGGGAGCTCTCGTCGTGCTTCAACACAATCTTGTCCTGATGTGCCATCGTCATTCGGTTGTCCAGCGTGCTTCCTCCATCCGGGGAACCAATCTAGAAAAAAAATAAGACGTTATAGATGTTGCGACAAAACGTGGCGTAGAGCCAACACATAATGTCTTAAAAATTGGGCGTAAATAGTGAAAGGGACTGTCTTAACAGTAGATTTTCTCTGTCTAGTCTACCACGCAAGAAAAACGTTTAGCTGTTAACAACCTAAATTTGAAATTGGCGGCAGTAATTTTTAAGGTTTCATACCTCACAAGGAAAAAATGGAACCCTTATAGGATTACTTTGTTTTCAACTGAGTTATCAGCCTGAAATTAATATAAAATATTTAAGTCTACGATCCTATGTAGTACCGAAAAAAAGCTTCTAAGTCGTCATATACAAAATATACAAGAATTACAATTAAAAGTCTCAAGTGACATTGAACCTACTACCATCGCGCTCAAAATGACACACGATTCCACTGAGCAACGAAGGTCTCATAATATTTAAAGCACAATAATAAATTCTAAACAAAATTAACGTAAATAATAATATAGCTAATATTTTAATTCAATATCTTGGAGCAGAAGGCGGCGGACATTGATTAATGGGAGAAAGCTTCGCAAAATGAAATAAGTAATTAGATGCCTCTCCTTACAACGTAATGCTGCTGCTTAATAAACATTGGATTATTCTAGAACGATTATCTTTTGTTTGATGTTATTTTAGTATATTATTTTTCTGACACCTCTCAGTTGGAAATGTGCCTGGAATATAATTGGCTATTTGAATTGAATGTAGACTGTTTAATTTGGAAGATAATAGATATTATTTCTGATATTTGAAGGTTAATCTACTATATTTGAGGATGGTGAGGTCGTCCAGGCGGTTGTGGGTTCGATTCCCACTCGGGAAAATAAAATATTTAATATTTTCGTTTGTTTGCTCTGGTGTCCAGGCAGAGAGCGATGAGTTCCGCCACTTTACACGCAAGGCCTGCAAAATTCAGCGGAAATTGGGGAAGTGTTAACACTAGACATCCTCTGCTTACATGCGGAATTAAAGTATTATAAAGCTAAAGAGCTTGTGTTCATTTGATTGCCCACGTGAAAAATTATTGGTACATAATACCTTTGTATATTCAAAGGGGACATGGGGACATAGTGTTAAGACACTCCGTCCATCGCTATCTTTGTGATATTTTTTTACACAAAATTCATGTTGGGATAGATAAAAGTAATCCGATTTTCTAGAAGTAGATATTACTATCATAAAAATTATAAAACGTGAAAACCTTTAGTTACGTGGTAATGTGGTAAAACACGCATATACTCGTAGATTGCTGAAAATATATTTAAATTTTAATTAATTTGTAAATGTTATTCCACCATTTTGCCTATAAAAGAATATGAAAGAAAAAAAATCAGCATTAAGTATTCCATACCATGTTAGAACTAACAACTTGATAGAAACAACACGAGACGACTAAAATAAATTGTAGGAACTAAAGCAAAACAAAGGGACGGAATGGTATTCGGGTCTCAGTACATTCAACAAGTTTTTGGCTGAAGCGTTACATCGTGTGAAAGATGACGGGAAAATTTTAATAATGGACTGTTTTGGTTGAACTTTGCTAAAATTAATTTGGAAATGTTAACCATATATTGTTTATTTTGTGTTAATCGTTGTATCGTTGTTAATTATTTGTTTACTGAACACAGTAGGGTAGATAGAGGGAACTTAGGAACATAATGTTAAAACACTGCGTTCCCATTAAGGTACTTGACTGTTTCTGACTTTCCAGAGAATTCTGGCACAAGCGGGGCGCTTTGCCAGTAGAGAAAACGAAAATATGAAATACCTATTTAATTTCCTCGAGATGCGTCACAATTTTTTTTTCCAATTCGAACCCTACAAGTTCTATTAACGAATTCAATAAAACAAACTTTATAATACAAGCTTTATAATACTAATTTAGCATACAATGCTATTGCCAAAACTTTTCCAATATGAATATATTATATTTGGTACAATTTATTTTCATCGATATGACTATATTAAAATACGAGGTGTATTTTAATAACAGGTTTTCAAATATTAGGTTTTTTTTATGTTTTTTTCTATTAAGAGTAGACAAAGAGAATCTAGAGTAGATACTTCAATTTCCACCTTCAGCCAAATTTTCAGGATATTTCACATTGAATGGCGAAATTCACCAAACGTTACTAAGAGAATTATAAAGAACTATGAAAGATTTAATATAACAATTTTCGAGTACTAAAACCTCAACTCGAACAAGTCAAGTTTGCAACATGCGGCCGGGAAATTAGTAAAAGGTACCCGTCGGTAAGTTTTTGACCGCAAGAAGGCATTTGGGTTAACACACGTCGAAAATTTACTTTGAAAGAACATTTTTATTATTATTAAAATAGCTATAATAATAGATTTGGAGAACGGAGAGATTTATCCGCCTAATCTACTTGATGCGGGAAAAAGCATAAAGCTGAAAAAATAACAATGAAATAAAAATTAAACTATAAATTTCGAGATATTACGTGTAGTGACGGAATTTAACGCCGAGATCGTCAGATATGCAATCAGTTCATTAGATTAGAGACTTATTTACATAAATAATACAAATAATACCAATCTTAACTAACTACTGAACGCAAACGAGGTTTATTGTAAAAAAGAAAGCCAACTAAGTGCTCGAATAATAGCGAGTTAATTTCTTTAGTGAGATATTTAATCTTGAAATCTTATTTTATCTCAGAAATTATTAAAATAATAAATTTTTCCCAAACGTTTATTTGCGACCATTTTATTTTTATAAGTTTGACTTCAAAACGAGATGGTAATAGGTTCAATTCCCATTCAGAGCAATTAATTATTTTAATTTTACCGTTCAGCTCAAACGAGGAAAATTAAGAGTGGCGTTGAGTTACGCGACCCAACATGGAATGTACCCACGTTATTATATCATCATCTATAATCATCATATATATCATCGTCTCAGGCGCTATATTCGCGGGTGGACCTTGGCCTGGCCTTTGCATATTTTTTCTGATTATTTCCGTAATCTTCCGTAAAATTCCTTAATCCGGAAAATAATATTTTTCGAACCGCATTACATCTCAACCTTACTATATATGTAAGAGAAGAAAAAATATACTCCTCTTGACCCATTTTGTAACTTTACCTACTACTAAATACATATACAGTAAGACTTCAGTAAGTTAAGTAAATTGAACTCGTCTAAGTCAAGTCTACAAAGTGTGGAAGTTCATCAACGGACCGACTTTGTATATAGATGTTGTGTTCATGGAAGTTATAAGTTAGTGTTATAAGTTTATAGTATTAAAGTACAAATTAAAAGCAATAACATAGCAGGGTTTTCCTGCATAGCCTATTAGGCGGAGGGAACGTAGTGATAAGACACTCCATTTTCTATTTTCCGTACAATTTTTAGGGTTCTGCACCCATAGGGAAAATGGGTAATAGTTACACAGTCGAAAAAATGCTAAAAAATAAATAAATAATAATAAATAAATATTAATTATTAAAAATCTATCCATCTTAATTTATTTTTTTACAGTCTTAATTATAAATGCATTAAAAATCTTGTTAAAATATAAAATAAGATTTCATATTACGATTGCTCAAGAAAATGTAAGCTACAGAAATTATTTGGCATTTAAGTTCAAAGAGCGTTGTCCAGAAAGCAATCTCATTTAGAATACGTAGTTAACTATCTTGCTTTGAGAATAAAATGGCTTCAAGCTTAAGTAATATCCAGTTACAAATCATAATACTTGGTGGGGAGGTAGGGGGAGGGGGATAGGGGGTAGACACACTTATGGTACTTAGCTATCACTTATCTATATATTAATAAGTGAAGTAAAAAGTTTGTACCCCTCGGATTATTTATCTTTCACGTGGTATCACGCTCACAATAGGGTAGGCAGAGGGAATCTAATGCTAAGACACTTCGTTCCCAATTCTCCGCCGAATTTTGGAGGTATTGTGTGTTGAGTGGTGGAACACAACACCGCGTTTCGCCACTTTGTACACATGCGCCACGACTACCTTCAAGTTTTTCAGATGGAAAAGTATAATTTTTATATATTTACATATTTTTTTACATAGTAGTACAACATTCAATTTTTTATATCGTTGCAATGAAATAATTTACAAAAATAATAATATCATCATCATGAATGATCATTGTTGACGATATCGATATCATTAATCAATTATATATTATAATAGCAATTTAATATTAACTTCAAGATCCCGGTGCAGCAGGAAATTAGAGAAGAAATGCTCTTAGCGAGATTACGGCCGCATAGAATTTTATAATAGGGTTGGTTTTTCTTAGTAAAGTTTATTATCATCTAATTTTTGAATAAATATGTTTTCTTTTTACTTTAAGCGAAAAATAAATAAATATATAATATCTTTATTAGTTTCACACGCACTGCAGGTAGGAGGGAACAAGACATTTCGTTTTTTCTTCTCCTCCTCCTTCTCTCCTCCTCAATGCACAAGACGCTTTGTCTAGTTACCAGATTAAGGAAACGAAAGTAATAAATTTCTCCGAGTGGGAATCGAACCTATAACAGTCAAACGCAGTGCCACTTCATCACGAATACACCAGATGTAGAAGATGTAGAAATTAAAAATAAAATAGACTAATCAAAAAACTTAATGCTAGACAATCCTGAATTCCTTTTACAAGGAATGTCTCGAGCTCGCGAAGCGTTGCGGCCTCTAACCTACATAATGGCCGCTATATGTTATAGTGCGATTAAGCTTAGTATGATAACAATTATATTATTAAAACGAATACTTTAAAGAATAAGAAATATAACTTTTTTTATAGCTATTATTTTTTAGTTTCACGCTGTATCTTGCGTTTGATCGTGGAGATTGTGCCAAGATACTCCGTTCTCCACGTTTTCTTGTCAGTATAGGGACATAAAATATTTAATTCCCCTTGATGAGTTTCGAACCCAAGACCACTGCGCTTACATTCAGAAGATGTCGTATGACCTCTTTAATTGGTTATGGAATCCCTCTCCTTTCCTCTTCTTTATTTGACTATACACACACATACACATACACGCACACACACACACACACACACACACAAAGGACATATAGATTGAACACTGATTACACATACATATGAATGCAATTCTGTTAGAGATATGTAAGCAACGTCTCAATATACTAGATCTCAGCAATTTGCATAGCAAATGTTATGCATTTAAAACAACAAACGTACGGTATGCTAATGGTTTTGATGCACTTATTATGCATTTGCATATTCGTTGCCTTTTGTTTAATAAATACGAGTGTTGTCTTGATTAAAATTAATTTTATCACAGTTTTTTAGGCTTTATGTTCAAAAATTAGAAGAGAAAAAATTCACTTATGGATATAAAATAGAAGGGTAGGCAGAGGGAATCTAGTGTTGAGACACTGCATTCAAGGTTTGTCCTAATTAATTATTTTTATGTTACTCAAATAACATTATCTGCTCTTGGTTGTATGCACAGTATGTTAATGTATAACTGCAAATTGCAATATAAACATGAGATTATAGAAACCAATAATTAAACTTAAAAAGTCCTGAAACTGGCCACCTATCACCAAAAAGGCCAATCTTTACAAAAACCTAAGTAAATGACTAAGACAAAGAAGACATACATATGTATCTATATCATTCTATAAGTATAAAGTGACTAAGACGAAGAAGATATATATCTCTATATGATTCTATAAGTAGTCAACCTAAGTAAATTGTTTACATCTTGCCAAAGTGGGATTAAGATTACCGTATCAATTTCAGCTGCCACCTGAGTCAATACATCGTCCATTTACTGAAAGATATAGGTATGCTAGTAGGTAGCATAAACAAAACCTTACCTAACTACCTAGTAAAGTAACTATTAACCTTAAATTATGGTTGGGGGTTCAATTCCCAAACAGGAGAATGAAATATTTAATATTTTCATTAGTTCGCTCTATGAACGAAAGGCGGCATTTAGTACTGCCACTCAACACGCAATGCCTCAGGAATTCGGGGAAAAGTGGGGAACGGAAGTGTCTTAATGGCAATGGAGAGTCTTATCACTAAATTCCTAAGTTCCCTCTGCTTACCTTGCTATAATGTCAAGCTATAAAAGAGAAAGTGAGGAAATATAAAAGAATGTATTCATCAGAGTGGGAATCGATCCCACAACCGTCTAGTTTATAATTAAAGTGTCACGACGGGCGGACGGACTTAACAGCGGATCTAAACATTGTAAGACTAAATAAAATACGATTTATTGCTACACACACAACGCAATTAAGCAAATTGATCATACAAACACATACAAACGCCTTGTCTAGACCGGCCGGCGTCTTGGGGTTTCTTACTTTCTTATAGGCTCTTAGTTCTTACTCTGACCTTAAAAATACGTTGTGAAGACAGCTTATTGTATTTATTATATTAATTACTGCAATATGTGGAATATAGCGAGAAGCTGAAAAAAATAACAATAAAAGCACGAGTAAAGTTTAGAAATACTCACGTGCATATGAAAAGGGCAGTCCATCTGACCAGCGGAACTCGCCTTCGTGGACAGCGTCTGTTGCTCCTATCCAGTATACATCATCGATCCCAGCACCAGGTCTGTAAGGAATGTGGAATATGATATTTTTCTGGCACTAAGGGAAAATTAACCTTTAACTGCAGCTATCAGATTTACTATTCAATAAATACAGCTGAAATTGAACCTATAAATTCTGGTTTGAAAGTCCAATAAATATTATAATTCCTCAGCAAAACCAATTAAGTTAATAGAATATTGAATTTTTATTTTCACATACCAAACGAATAGTCTGAAATATCAATACAATACGTTCCGAACTCATGCCAAAACATTGTTTAACTTAGAACAAAAGTTTGATATTTGGTGATGTGAATGTTTCAGTTTATTTGCGCGGAACAATTGAATGGAAACAATGTGATTTTTGATACAAAGCCTCAATATCTTGGATTTGCATGTATAATATATTTAAGTCTAAATAAATTCCGACAAAAGTCGGCTTATTTTAATATAACTGTGTTAAAAGCTTTACCGTTGGATAATATTGACGTTCAAATGTCATTTATATTTATGACATGTATTTCTGTGCAAACATACATATACAAAAATGTATTTCTATACATTTTTTAGTAGAAAAATAATGTATAGGGGCAGATTCGATTTTTTATAATAAGTCTTCATTAATATTTAATATAATTAGTTATATTTTAGGATTTAAATATGAATAGCCATCACTTACGCATGAATTAATAACTGGTCCATGATTTGCTGCTGTCGTTCATTTAATACGCTGGCAAGGTGACCGCCTATTCTTGCGCACTCCAGTTCCGCTGGTCTCCACGCTTTTTTGGTCTCTCTCATAGCTGTTATACAAAAATCTTCTGACACAACCCATCCATACTCACAATGTCCAATAACTTCCTCAATAGGTTTATCCATCCACCACGCTTTTAGCCACATGGCTGATGAGTTCTTCTTTGCAAGTATACTTATGTTTAACCTAACGGAATTTCTTTCCGAAATAATTTGAACACTTCGTAGAGGGTCCCCAGGTTGTGAACAGTGTTTCCACCTTGATTCTCCATCTATTAAATTTAGTTCCATACCTTTACAAAATGTATGAACCTCTTCCCGTATAATATTAGAATTTTCAGGGTCTCTTCTCCCGATTGGTCCAGTCCCCATTTGTAGCCTTAAAGCGACTCGATTGCCATACGGCAAGTGAATTTTGTATGAGCAGAATAATTTAGTCGTTGGTCCGACTTCGAACGAGCCGTTCCTTTCCGTCAGAAGAACATCATGACAATGGTCTACTAGACGGTATGTCGCGGCGAACGTGGGTCGACCGTGTATCTCTAGTTCTGGCCTGCTTGACGAGGACAGATACAGATGTCTTCTGTTTGATGCTGGTATTTGCTCCAGCTTACCACAAAGAATTGGTGAATTAAGAGCGTACTTGACGAACCCACTAGAGCAGGGCACGTTTAACTTATGGAGATCAACAAGATAAGCATTTTTTGGTGAAGGTACTGGGAAAAGCAGTCGGCAGCCACGTGTCCTAGGTAAGTACCCAGAGTGGACGCGACCCGTACGCGTTGCACGTAAATGTATTGCACAATCTGAAACAAAAATAAGAGAGTTAATAAAATAGTTATTATATATATACTAAATATCTATTATACAGGATGGAATTGTAAGCACCACTTTAAATGAAACCACAGTTTTAACTACTCTTTAAAAGCCTAATATAATTCAGAAAAAAAAAATAATTCCCAAAAATGAAAAAGTTATTTTTTCTAATTTTCTAATAATAAAATTATCGTTAAAATAAAACGCCATTTGTAAAGTGTAACACAGGCACGCACACACTTACCTGTCAAAGCGAAAACGTCGCACATGTATGTGTGCGTGACACGAAATACATGGATAAAAATCGTGAAATGAAAAAAAAATCCTGCGTCCAAACTGTTGTAGGTAGACGTTGTAGGTGTTGAGGTACCTTGATTAATTTTTTTAATTCTGGGTTTGAAATATTTTACCCTATATGCAGTTTCAGTAAAAGGAGCACTGCCTCTTTTACCTGTATAATAATAAAAAAAAAATCAGATGTAAGTCAATTAACTCTTAATTTTTTTTAGTGATACTGTTGTAAATGAAAAATAATGCAATACTTTTCCTTTACATAAGAATATACTCAAGATTATTTTATTTAAAAATGAAAGACTAACAATAACATGCTTGTCAACAAAAAGAAGCCAAATGCCATAATGTTATCTATTAAATAAACAAAGCCGGAAGTTTTCATAAGAAGAAACAATTCCATTATACTTTACATCGTCTATAGTCTACACAGATTATTTCGCAAGTAAATTTAGTGGTAGTTAAGGCGCAGGCGGTCTATTGCACCTTTGTCAAAGTCTTCTCAAAGCACAAAGCTCTCCGTCTTTATGCGAGACCACCACTTTAATGACATTCTTTAAATGCTAGAACGTCTGCAATGTGAATTTGTATTCGGTCGGCTGTTGCTGGTTTCTTATTAATATATAAGAAGAAAATTTTCAAGTAATAATTTGTCATATTGGAAGCTTAAATAATAAATTAAATTGCTTTGATTTCATGGTGAATTTCAAAATATTTGTAATAACCCTTGTAGAATTCAGCAGAGAATGAGGAATGGAAATGGGGACGGAGTGTCTTAACATTAGATTATCAATCTTTATATTTTGTAGGATGTAAAATACAGTGACATGCCAATTTCTCTTAACTAATACATACGACAGCCCTAAATATTTTATATAAATTGCTATTAAAACATTCTCCCCCATAAGGATTTGAACCCATAACCAATCCTTCTATCCAGACAAATCACGTCTACTTTAAAACATGTACAGGCGTATAATGTTCAATAAACTCGACAAACTCACGTGAGGGATTTCCCAAAAGGGCCCTTTGTTTCTTTACTTTGCCTTTAACTATTCCCTGAGCTGCTATAAGTTTTTAAAATCACGTTGTAACATAAAGACACTCATATAGACATAACACAAAGTTAAATTATAAAATAGAACTGTTAAAGCGCGAAGTGGGAAAATGGTGCAAAGGGTTAAAAATAAAAATGTTTTAAAAAAAATCTTATCTTTGATTATATTATAGAAGTTATTTTTGATTTTTACTCAAGCAGTACAGCTTTATGCACATAGCAGGGTAGGTAAAGGGAACCTGGGGAACTAGTGTTAAAGACACTTCGTTCCTCCGTTTCCATTAAGACACTTCCGTTCTCCACTTTCCGGCGGACTCAACGCCGCGCTTTGCGTCGTTACCAGATCTTTTCAGATCATTTTTTATGGAACACTATTTTGGGTTTGCTTCCTTGATAAATAAATATTTCCAATATTCATATGGAAGATAAAATATTTCTAATATTACAACTTCGCCAAAAACGGCAACAAATCTTGCAATTCTATATAAGACGGTTGTGGAATGTTGCGTGAATTCAATCGTAAAACATTTAGGTACCTCAAGTTATGCCATAAATTCTGACAGAAATGCCAGGAAATGTAGCAAAAAAAGAATTAAATGAAATATTACTAACGCACTAATATTTTTTTGTTATCCTTGTAAAGCTTAGTAATGTTTAGAGCGGGGCCGAACTCAACGCTGCGTTTTTCGTAATTCTAAAGCGAGGAAATATAAATATTAAATATTTCATTCCCTCGACACCTGTCGATTCCCAAATCGAACCCATAACCGTTGCGCTAACTGTCGCACGCTTGTGCACCATGATGGCCTCGATAAATAGAAGTAATAATTGACTCTAAAGCTATTAAATTACATTTAAACTTACTTTACTTCCTTGTTGGATAACGTTGGGTAAAATGGAAATACCTTCATGTCTGTTCTACACCAATAATACCTACACCAATCCCTATGAAATACCAAGCCGGATATTGAATTTTGATCCCCTACAGGGAACAGGCTTGCGTTAATTGTAGGAAACATCGTAAGAGATAGAGATCGTCCACCGTAAATATATTAA
>JAEBDU010013362.1:0-18666 GCA_016802625.1 Heliconius numata | reverse complement strand
CGACTGCGGGGTGCGTGCGATGCGTTTATTCGACGCTCGATGACACTCCGTTCCCTACTTTCCGCCGAATTCTTGAGGCATTGCGCGTTGTGTGGGGGAACTTAACGCAGCGCTTTGCCTCAACACCAGAGCCAAGAAATGAAAATAATGATTTATTTCCTTTCCTCGAGTGGGGATCGAACCCACAACCGGTCGAATTTGCACCCCTGTGCAATATTTGGTGTATGACTGTATAATGATATTACGAATCACTAATCTAATACAATCTTAATATAAATAAACAAGTATCTTCAAAAAGGTCACTGGTGGGTTCAAAAAAGACTGTTGCAGCAACAATCTAGTAGGAACTCACTGTGCTGGGTTGTTGCAATAAAAAACATATTGAAATTACAAGATATTTGTATTTATAATTACAGGTGCTTGTGTATCAAGTTATTCCTTAAGTAAGTCAACCTACTCTAACATTTGTTTTTAAAAGGTAAAAATTATAAACCAAGTGCTCGATGTCAAGTGGGCCGTTGATAGTTTTACGACTTTGAAGGAATATCGTTTAAAAGTATCATGAGAATCTAGCCATATAAGTGGGGACACTTGGACATTTGGATGTCGATGTCAAGAGGCTCGCTGATAGATTTACGACTTCGAATGAATTTCATATAAAAAACTCCATAAGAACCAAAGCCTCGTAGGGGACGTGCCACAGGTGTGGGGACACTTTTATTTGTATTAAAGCTGACCAACCTTACGGAAAGGCAATTCCACTACGAGCACTCTTATAGTTAAGAACTAGTTTTAATATTTTTTTATTTTTTTTCATCAGCCTATCGCCGTCCAATGTGGAACGGTGCCAGCCACCTTCTTTAAATCGTCTGTCCATCGTGCTGCAGGGCGTCCTATACTGCGTTGGCCTAAGCGCTTTAAGTTTTAATAATAATTGCATTTTATTTCAATAAAATATTTTTTAATATAAAACAGTTTAAGATATTTTTCTAGTATATGGTTATGGTTACAGGTTCCAACAGAGAAATAATTAAAAATATTTTACTTAATTGAATGATAAAAAACTGCCGCCACTATGACATAATAGAAGGAACGGTATATGGTGATATTATGTAGTTTGTTATGAGTGATTCACACTCAGTAAGCACTATGTTTAAATTATTTTCACCTTCGGTCTCGTACTATCTCAAAATATCTCAAAATTCCGATTTTTGGACATTGGAGTATTTTCTCGGCCACTCTGTGGGAGATAAGCAAATGGAAAATATTATAATTTGATACTTTTTTCTATATTTTACAGGTTTTGAAAATCACGTGTTTAAAAAAAATTATGTCACACAATGCTTTAGCCCCTTAAGCGTTCGTTCCTATTGTTGAAACGGTATAATTGCTTACCTACCTACAATAATTATGAATTAATTGTCATGTGCAGTAAGATGCAATATTAAAAACCACAGTGCTTTTATCTACGAACCTTGTGATCAAATGAAAATAACCAAATCTTGTTGAATGCATGATACATATACAAAGTGTTGTTGAATATGATGATAGGTAACACCACATCGAAACACTTACTAAGGATCCTTTCACACTATAGTGTCGATCAAGGTTTATAATGACGCGTATGAGAGTATTTCTCATACAAGAATATAAGATCAGAGAACTAACCGTGATCGGTACTATAATGTGAATCCTTCCTTATCCATAGGCATCCTCGATATATGATAGCCATCCTCGATAGCATATACTAAAAAAATCTTCAGCTTTATAATACTAATATATAAATATAAGTAATAAAAATTGTTTTTTTTATACATTTAACTTATCGTTGATTATTAAATTTATATATACAAGACAATTAACATTATACATTAATATAATATGTAAGTGCTTATAAGAATAATAGTGATCATTACAATACTATGTGCGAGATATTTTAAAAAGTGGTAGTGGTATTTTTAAAATAGAAATAATTGAGATAGAAGTTAGGAATTTTCATTTCCGGTCCGTAAGTCAAGCACGTGACAACATACGTGAGGACACCGCCAAGTATCTTTAATCAAAACAAGGAAATCATTTATTAATATTTTATTTATAGTATATATGTATATGTATTATATTTTTATTTCTACTATTAAATAATCTCCTGCAATTTAATGCACCACCCACCATCTTTTTTATACAACTCCAACAACCAAAGGTTGCTTGGAATAGACCGCTTTAAGCGATAAGGCCGTCTTATTGTACATGTAGTTTCTACTTATTTTGTATATAATTTGTGTAAATTTTATGTGCAATAAAGTATATTGTATTGTATTGTACTAGTTGCTTATATGACGAAAGATTGTTGGTGAACTTCTTAGTTCTTTCTTACCTTTAGAATAAGTGATCTATTAATAGTAAACATATAAAGCGGTGAAAATGTTACGTCATTTAGTAGCAGCAGACGTTGAAAAATTTCAACTTCATTTTTTTCACTTTCATCATCTATCACAGCAGCTTTCAGGCTGTTGACTAGTACCCTCGTTCGTTGCATCTAGAATAAATATTATTTTATAAATGTTGTTTTTTTTTTACAAAACAGTGCAAAATTAAAAAAGAAAAATATTTATCATAATATATTTTATGAAACATTTCTCAAAGTAAAATAGAATAACAACTTAACTAGTTTACTTACTTCATTAAAAACGCGGTGGAAAGGCTCCACAAGTATTATGAAATATGTTCCATGAATAAATGTCCATATTAACGCCAAAGTGACTGGGATGTTATGATAAAAGGAAACTGTTAATAAACAATAAAGGTAAGATAAAATTATCAACTTTTCATATCTGTAAACTGACTTTACAGTCAATAGCGCATTGGGTGTAAGGTCGATCCCTTCTCGGATAGAAATGATTGTAAAGAGATAAAATCAAATTAAATCAGCTTCACGCTGTATCCCGCACACATCAGAGTAGGCAGAGGGAACCCAGTGTTAAGACACTCCGTTCCCCACTTTCTGCCGAATTCTGGAGGCATTGCGTGTTGAGTGGCAGAACTCAACGCCGCGCTTTGCCTCGACAGCAGAGCGAAGAAAATGGAAATATAAACGTAAATAAATATTTCACTTCCTCGAGTGGGGAATCGAACCCACAACCGTCGCGTTACAGTCACAAAACAAAAAAATCCCACACTCAACTCACAATGTCTCGACTTTTTCCGCTTTCTATAGAACGGCAATTGTTTTGTATTTCACATTAATGATTAGCAAATAATTACAATTTCAATTACTTTTAGTAACAAATTTCCAAAACAACACGATAAGGAAATTTATTTGAAAAAGCAGGAAAAAATTAAGAATTAATAGACAAAGAAGGATCCCATCTATCTGCATTGAGTCTCTCACTATGTCACAGATAACTGAGTAATGAATGCCTAATTCTCGAAGTGATTGTAAAAAATTGACTTTCTTCTTCTTTTCTCGTTGAAATGTATCTAAAACATATTTACGTGTTAAGGAAATAAAATTAATCGAAACCGGCATATTAATTCATCTATAAGAATATACCATATATGTGAGTAATACTAATAATAATAAACCCTCAGGGCAGCTTGTGTCGAGCTGTTGTGGAGTGGCGACCTCACGGATCTGACTCCTCCGGAGGGGAATTGTATCCTCCGCCTCTGGCTTGCCTTCATTGGCCAGCAGAGTGGAGCGCAAGAGCTATATGCTCGACAGGGTGGAAGTGCTCAATCCGCGTAATAGCGGGGAAACCCGCTCACGAGCTCCTCGTGATGGTGAAACCGGTGCACACCTCTCTACACCCTTAGCCGAACACGCCGATGTTGCGCCCGAGGCACTACGCCGCTTTGTGGGGGCCCATCTAGTGGGAGGTGAGTTACCGCCCACCAACCAATCTCATCTCATCAATTTGAGACTATTGTAAAGGCGGACGTCCGTTAGTCTCATTCAATAGCCCAGTAGCCAGTCCATCCAAATACCATCCCATAGTCCTACTTTAGATATCCACATTTTCCATAGTTCCTACGCATTAACCGGCGACCATCTCTGGGCAATTACCTGTGCTTACCCAGAGATAGATTGGTCCCCACGCAAGCCTTCCAAAGGACCGGGTTCTTTTGAACTCGTGAATCTTAAAAGAGAAACATAATAAAAATGCCCATGTTGCGCCCGAGTCATTACGCCGCTTTGTGGGGGACCCATCTACCGAAGGACGAGTCATCGTCATTTATTTTTTATTTTATTTTATTTCATGATCACATTTGACCCGAAAAATTAAAAACACCATAAAATAATAATAATTAGTTTGTCTCTAAAATAATTAAATAAGTTACCTGCATATTGTTTTTTACGTGAGGAACTAAAATCAAATTTACGATTACTCCAAGCTACTTTTGGTACTAGTGGATGGTAAAATTGACATAAACCTAAAAATAAATATAAAAGGACTATATTGCTATGTATATTTTGTATGTGAAAATAATAAAAAAAAAATATACATATAAAATAAAATACTTCTCCGTTCTGTTCTAAGATTTTCCAGTTTGTTGTTGATTGCAACAAGAGTCGACAGTACAGTGTTCATAAAACAAGAGATTTGAAAAATGACGATGCCCTCAGTATTTTTAAAAAGCATCAATGAGATGCTTAAATATATCCATATTTGTGAATAGATATTATCTATAGTTTTTGGAATAAATATTATTATAGAACATTTAAGGTCATTATATAAATGGATACGTTCAAATTAAATGGATTCGACTTCCAACACACAATGTTTCTATTTTTGCCGAATTCTTGAGGCATTGTGTGAAACTCAAAGCCGCCCTTTGAATCGTTGCCACAACCAGGAAATAAAAATATTAAATATTTCATTCTTCCGAGTGAGAATCGAACCCATAAACGTGAAGGTGTATTACCCTGATTTTTTTCTTTCCGTAGATCTACAATTGTTAAAATTGGCCAAAGTGAGAAAAAAATGGTAAATTTTAAGATTTAAAATTTAAAGGCATTTACAAACAATCAGCTTCTTTATCCCGCAAGCAACAGGTAAGGCAGAGGAAACCTAGTGTTAAGACACTCCGTTCCCAACTTTATTTAACAGATAAACTCATTCCAAACATACATTTGCAATTCATTTCATACAAAATGAAAGAATATGCCCGCAAATTTAAGTTTCTTAAATTTGTCATTTCCTAAATGGAAAATCCTACAATCCTGAAATTGGTACAAAAGCCTCGTAAGACAAAAGACAAAAGCCAAGTACGACTCACCTTTTTATACCAAAATTAAATACTTACCAAAATAACAGACATTGATAAAATAATCAGCTAGACAAGCTCCAAATTGTATTAGGATACAACATATGATTATGTATTTATATATTCCTTTACCGTTTCCTATTTTCTGATCGAGCTTCATATAGATCTGAGTCATTAAAAAATCACGAATCAGTTTAAATTAATAATGTTAGCGTTGTGAATTTATTATAATGTAAAGTTATTTTTATTAGTATTTTGTTGTTAAACTTTATTAGAATTATGGTACAATAATTCTAATAAAGTTGTTATTTTCTTTGGCTTAAATTTTTAAATAATATTTTGTGAAGTCAAATGACACAATTTTGTTATAATTGTATTTGTCAAGATAGTTGTTGATTTGACTAATAATATAAAAGGCATGGAATTAGTAGTCGGGATTCATTCCTTGCCTGAGCCTCGACAAATACACTTACTTTACGGCACAGTGGTATTAATCAATAAAGTATTGGAACCGAATGGTTGTTTCTATTATTAACCTGAAGAAGCTTTTAATAAATATATGTAAGAAAGCTATTTTTTAATATTTCCATATTACAAAATCCGTGTAACAGAATTTACCTTCGATATAAGTTGTAAAATAAATAAGTAAAAAATAATAAATATAAAATGTGTGTAATTACACATAAATAACATAGTTAATTATGAATAATACAATGTATATATTTTTAATATAATATTAATCTTGACTAATTAATGTATTGACGTCCCGAGTGTCGTAACCGTTATACCGTCTATATACGGGGTAGCGATGGTTGGAAGGCAGCGGTCGAGTCGATCTCTTAAGTACTACGGTACAAATAAATATGATGCAAATAAAGACTAAACCAAATGTATAAAAAATGTAATGTAATAATTCGAAGCCTATGATGACACAATCTTTTAGGATCGAATTTCTTATAAATCCAATATATATGCAGAGGCCGACACATACTGTGGGTCAAAGTGATCTTTGACCAATATATGCGAACTCTTACAGCGACATTAACTATGTCGTGGCTGACGCCGTCTCGCAGTACGCTCGCGCTACGTAAGCTATGCTTGTATGGCGTTGGTCATTGACATATTGTATACCACTTCTATAGACAAGAAATTAAAAAAATATATTTAAAAAGTGTCCCTCTATCCATTTCAGTCAAAAATATTAAATGTACAGACAAAATATTTTTACTGTTTTATTATATATAGAGACTAGCGGGCCCCCGCGGCTTCGCCCGTATAATAATTTAATTTACTCGTTCAGAAACAGCTTTAAATGTTAAATTATTGATTTGTGTAAGGATTTTATAATATTGTTTGTAAACTGTTGTTTGTAACTGCAATGATTGCATATTACAAAAAATACCCAAATCTATATATTGGATTGCTATATATTGCGCGCTGATGCCTATTTATATAATGATTATGATGATGATATAAATGATTAATTTGGTCTATAAATCTATTGATAGCCTCTTGACAGTATTCACTCGCACCCATACATACCTCATTAAGATTTTTGATACTCTGTTTAATGTGTGTCAGACGACGTGGAGCCTTTAGCATTGTCTCCAATATTAAAAGTAGGGAGAGCATGCTTGTGCCTATTATGGTAGCTTGCCCCACTGATGCCAGATGCATATCAGACCAAATAGCATATATTCCTTTTATAATATCAATAAGAAATAGACAACCTGCAAAAATATTTCATCACCACAAATGCATAGGTATATATTTTTATAATACGTATTGGTATAAAGTCGAGTTGAACTCTACTCATACTAAATTGCTAACTTTAGCAAGCGCCAAGATGCCATGAACCATTTGTAAGGACGAATAGAACCCAAGCTTATTGAGTTTACCAGTGGGTTTTCAGGGACCCACTTCAGTTATCCAATCTTGCAGTTCACCTTCCAAGTCTTATAAACGAAAAATAGAAAGAAAAATTTAAAATGAATTACTGAACTGAACTAACGTGACTTTATCAATATACTAAGGCATCCCAGAACTATTTAATCCACTTTTGGACTTTATCATAATACCAGCTCTTTGGTGTCATATACCGTATTACTGCATTGACACTGCTAAGTTTTATGAGAATAGAACAAAGTGAAACTAAGCTTCTTAAATTGTATTACACAGTTCACTAATTGCAGTTCAGCCTAAGAAAACAACGTTAAAACATATATATTTATTATTATTAATAAGGTAAATTTATTAAATTTACTTACTATAAATGAGAGCAAGCACTATCCCATAGACCACATATCCACGAGACACTTCTAGTGTTGACAGAGAGGAATACGGCGCTATCCCGTGCCACCGAGATATACGCATAATCATCTCTAGGTTTCCCAGCTCCATTTTAAAAATGGATACTGCGTTTAAGCGACTAGTTATTATTTACTAAAAAATATTGCATTATAAATAAATAAATAAAAATAAAATTTAAGAAATTAGAGATATAATAAAAAAGAGCTGAAGGCTTTATTATATTTCATAATGGCGATATGCAATGAAAAAGAAATATTTTCTTACTAAATTGTTGAGTTCTATGTCTATCAGTATATCAATATTAGTCAAGCGTAGAGGCGTCCATATTCCCGGAAGATTTTATAATAGAATAGAGCGAGTGACTAATAAAATACTTTGTAACAAAAATGTCTGATATTGATTTATAATTGTTACTTTTCATTTATAATAGCAGTATTGGAGTATATCGTATTGAATTTAGTTTCAATAAGTTGCCAGTAATTAAAGTTCATGAAATTATTGTATCTATAAATCATTTAATTGCAACCTATGACTTTATTAGGGTTCTGTACTTTTTGAGGAAAAAGGGAACCCTTATAAGATCACTCTGTTGTCCGTCTGTCTATCTGTCTCCCTGTCAAGGCCCCTTAGGCCCCTCAGTTGAAATTAAAACTATATGCTCAGATCTACGGCCCCATGATTTTCTCAAAAAAAAAACATATTTCTATATTTACTTAGAAAAAAGATATGGCTGCTTACATCGCAATAAATTAATTTTTAACAAAAAGAAAAACCGACTTCTAACAACGAACTAAAAAGTGAAAAATAATTATACAAAGATTTTATAATTTTGAAGTCGGTACCAAGTAAAACAAACAGGCTTAGTAATTAGATATTGTAGTAAGTGTATAAGTGTGTAGTGTGTGTAAGTGATAGGTGTTGTAGCATTAGTTTGACACCGACTTCAAAACCTGAAAACCAAAGAAATGCAACGATCAGGAATCTCACTTCTGACATCAATTTAAAAAGTTCTTGCTTGTAACTATTACAGTATAATCAATTTTTTACCAAAAAAAACAAACTTTCTCAATTTTCACCGGATTCCATAATTGGAACCTAACCAAACTTTCACCAAATTATCCTTGAAGTGTATCCTTTCAAATAAAAAGATAATCATCAAAATCGGTTAGCGCGACATTGAGTTATTCGGCTATTTGTCGCGCACATACCTAATGCAAATTTAAGACTTATGTGATTTTCTCATAGATACCATTGTCAGACATGGACCAAAAAAAAATGGGACCATTCGGGAAGTTTCACCTTTCAAATAAAAAAAAAATTCAAAATCGGTTCACCCAGTCAAAAATTATGAGGTAACAAACATAAAAAAATAAATAAAAAAAAAAAACAGTCGAATTGATAACCTCCTTTTCTAACAGAAGTCGGTTAAAAAACGCGTATTTCGGCACTATATCAATATTTAAAATAAATCACTAAAATTATGAAATAAAATCACTAAAATTATGAAATTTGGCAGCTAGCATCTACGGGTAGCTAGTAACTGTAGTATTACCTGTAACTTCTGTACCTATATCTTCGGGAAAACTGAAACTACATATTTGTGGTTAAATACTAAACAAAATAATAGCCTTAAATAGCAAAAAGCGTATTTCGACACTATAAGGGAAATCAAAATTAATAGGGTACTTCCGGTTGGGCTAGAATTATAAAATTTGGTAGTACTATTACTACCTGTTAATGCTAGCTGAAAACTACACATTTGTGGTTAAATCCTAAAAAAATTGCCTAAAGAGGGGCAAAATTTGGTATTAAAGCCGCTAGTTCTAGTGAGGTATCAGATGAAAGGGTTCTGGCTAAGCTAAACCTGAATTTTAGAAAAAAGCTCAAGACCTCCAATTTTTGTACGGAACCCTCAGTGGGCGAGCTCTACTCGCGCCTATCCGGTTTTCATTTTGATATGAAAACAATTATTTATAGTTCTTTTAATTTTTTGTCATCGCTAACTTGCGTACTTGAAGATCTGTGATTTCTCAGATAAGCTGGGGATTACAAAAGAAAACCATACTAACTTTTGTTTCATTTTTATTTATTCAATATTTAAAATTCCGAAATGCACACAATCAACAATACATATTTTATAAGTGAAAATTATTTATTGGGTTTCGTAAGCAAAATTAATGTGACGAAATTAAGATTTACCAAACTGACATACGAGAACGTATGGCTTAGTGGTCACAAAGTGTTGACAGTTTCTAAGAGTCATGAGTTTAAATTCCGCTATGATCAAATCACACGAAAAAGGTGCGCAGGAACTCTACAAAATTGTACAACAATGATTTTGTCTGTTTCATATTATTTCGCATTCTGGAAAATCCTTTATATGCAATTTGAATTGATTCTCCAATAAAGCCTGTGTAAATTTTCAACAAATTCTAAACACTGTAGGTACTATAACTTCAGACACTATAATAAATACGATGATTTAAAACAACAACACCAGTATAGTCGTGGCACCTCCAATAATCTGTAATAAAAAGATAATAATCACCAAATCAACAAGTTCTATTTATTATCTTTCCACTAATTATTAATTCTGTATTTGTTTTACAATAGAAAAAAACAATAACATTTCTCAATCTTACCCTACTAATAGAGGCTACTTGAGGCAAGTGCCTCAAGTAGCAAGTGTGACGCAGCGGCACAAGGGTGTGACTGTAACGCGACGGTTGTGGGTTCGATCCCCACTCGAGGAAGTGAAATATTTATATATCCATTTCTTCGCTCTGGTGTCGAGGCAAAACGCTCCGTTGAGTTCCTCCACTGAATACGCAATGGTTCCAGAATGCGGTGGAAAGTGAGAAATTGAGTAATTTATCACTGGGTTGCCTCTGCCTACTCCGCTGTATGCTGTAACATAAAGCTAAAAAACTCTTATAAATGTCAAAGTCTGTGAGTGTGATTTAAATGAAACTTTACGATAATATATAGATATTATGTACATAATAGAAACATATAACTGCAGTAATAACTGCAGTATATGTTACTATTAATAATAATATACAATTTATATTATAATTATTTTGTATAATTAGGCCTACTTATAATTTATATTACTTATAATTTATATTATAATTATTTTGTATAATTATTTTGTATTTATAAAAAACCTACCTAAATCTATTTATATAATAATAGATTTAGGTAGGTTTTTTGTACGTGTTTGGGTTGCTAGTATCTAATAAATCAGGTAGCATTATTAAAAAAAGGTCAGCATTAAATCATTACATATTTTAAAAACTAAAGCTCTTTTCATTTTCAACAGAAATAAAATGTTCCGTAAACCTTCGATATCAGCGGCCTTCCCAATGAAAATATTCCAAAAATTGTATATTTATTTGAGACCACGTTTAGCAAGATATGGCTGTAGAAAGCCTCTGTTTCATCCTGTAAAGGGTCGGCTTCGGTCGTGATGTGACACATCAATTTTCCAACTAGGATACGAGTGTTGGCTACCTAGTAATCATTTTAAATATTTGGTCTTTAAAACTTACTAAAAAAAGCTGTAAAAAGTAACCAAAAGTAACAAAAAACTAGAAAAGTGCTTATGATTTTCATAGGACTAAACAAATTATCTTGAATCATAGCTAAGATCAAGAAAAAAAAGAAAAAAAAGTAAACTAATTTATATACTTTTTTTTGAGGCCAGTCATGGCGCAGGGGCACAAAGTGTGACTGTAAAATCGACTGATTGTACATTCAATCCTCACTCGACGTAATTAAATATTTATATAAATGTATATTTTCATTTCTTCGCTCTGGTCGCGCTTTTGTTTCGGACAAAGTAAGTTCCGCCACTCAACACGCAGAATTCGGCGGGAAGTGGGATGTGATGTGATTTATTTTTTCTCTATTTTCTCTTTTAATAGAATTCTTTTAACATACCTCTTCTTCAGTACGACAACAAGGCTCTACTAACAATATAATTTTTAAAATATGATAAACGAACCAAGCACATTGTAATGCCAATAAATCTGGTTTTGAATTGACTGCAAAAACACAAATGATATAATTTGTATAATCTATCAAATAATATATTTTTTAAGCCTCACAGTATCTCATAGCAGCACATAAGAGGTAGGTAGAGGCAACCTGGAAACCTACTGTTAAGGCACTTTGTTCCCACCATTTGCCTCGTTATCAGAGAAGTAATAAAAATATTAAATATTTATTTTCAAAGCAAACACGTCATTCTTAGCAAATGTAAGCAAAGTTTAAAACTGTAGAAATATCCATTCCTACCGTTTCCATATATGTGGACAGCTTTAACCAAATTAAAAATAGTGATTATGAGGTGTAAGGCTAAATTCGTGAGTTGAAAAAATATAGTAGTACTTTCAGAATCATTAAATTCCCTTAAAACATCACAAGCACCAACATAAGATTGGCTGATTTCTCTAACTTTGTGCGACAATGACAATCGTTTTTCCACAACTATATCTGTAAAATTATTATATATTTCAAATTACACTAATTTCGTAGAAAAATAAATATTTGAAGTATAATGAACATGAGTAATAACAAACCTGGGTATCGTTGGGCAGTCATTCCAAGTAGGTCTATAGCTGCATTGATCGACTTAACAGGTATGTTTAAAAAATCAGGTTTCATATAATTTGTAGAATTTTCTTGTTCCAAATTTGCTTAGTTTTATAAAAATATATATATATAAATTATTAAATGTGAGTTCAATTTGTTTTTGAAAATAAAAAGGCATAGTCGAGAAAGTGCGTTTAAGACCAACTATTAAATATAAAAAGGATAATGTATTTATGAGTCTTTCTATGAATGTATGTATGTTTGTTTCTGTGTAGTAGTTTATAACGATAAAACCACATTTTAAAAAATTAAAAAATCTATAAGTACTATTGAATATACTAACAAATTACGTTACGCAGACACTCGTTTACTGCCTGAAATCCAGACTTAATGTACAATGCGATGACTACAAACTGCATCTCCATCATTAATAATACAGTTAACATCAGTAAAGCTATATCTATTTTAAAATCTGCAACTAAATTAAAAAAAATGTAAAACATCGCACATTTTTTAATTATAATGAAAATTGGAATTTTGTTTTCTGTTTTCTTACACACGCCATATCTCCAGATATCAACCGCTTTGAACATCCATGTGCCGAATACGAACAGCACCGTCAGACCTAATATTTTCCATTTCAATACATTATCCTGAGAACCACCAAGGATGTTACATTTTATCTGAAAGTTGAAATATATATCGTATATTTTGATATTTTAAATATAATAATATTTACGCAGAATTAGAATGTTTGTTGAGAATAAATCTCAACACATATTCTCACATTATTCTATATCTCTCACATTGATAAAACATTTATTATATAAAACACACGAACAAAAAACGTGATCCAGCCAGAATTCGTAAAGTGACGAAAGGATGGCAAGAAACATTTATAAAGCAAGAGTGACTGGCAGGAAAAGGAGGAAGGTTACTTAAAATAAGAAAATCTCCCCCCTCATGCCTTGTACGAAACTTGATCGGAGTGAACAAAGCAAAAAAATTCAGAGAGTGAGGCTACCACTTATCCCTAGGGATAAAGCATGAATGTAATACAAAGGGCACGTTGTGGTACGAATAGTTTCGACATGGTATACCTTTCTCACTGATTCAATACAGTGCATTGAGTTTTTTGTCTTTCTTGTTGCATTTATAGCACCGAGAGTAACTAAGCCAATGGACAACAAAGTATCGCATATTTTAAAAACAATACTAATATTTTCTAAATCTTTTATTTGATTTTTATCTAAAATAAGCGACTTTCGGTCATAATACGTTGCAAAAAACAGCAGAATATCTGTTAACAAAAATATATAATTTAGTTTTATTTAGATATGATAATTTGCATAATAATAATAATATCACCTAAATTTCATGCGTGCCTATTAGTGATCGCAGGACGTGGTTTTCCGTCACCGATACTGCAAATGAGTACATCCTACTAGCACACATGGAGCCGAGACATGGACACTGACTGCACTTGAAATATGCTCCGCGTACGGTAGGTGCTATGCGTAGGTGCTATGCTTGGAGTATCTCTGAAGGATCGAATTCAAAATGAATCTATCCGATAGAGAACCAATGTTATCGACATAGCCCAAAGGATTAACTATTTTGACAAGTTCGTTTGAGAAATGTAACATTGTATCACGTGTGCCGTCAGCATAAAATGATTTACAAACTGATTGATTTTCCATCAAGTTAAACAGGGTGTAAGAGGCAGCGCTCCTTTTACTGAAACTGCATATAGGGTAAAATATTTCAAACCCAGAATTAAAAAAAATAATCAAGGTACCTCAACAGTTTGGACGTAGGATTTTTTTTTTTTTTTAGTGTGACGCACACATAAGTGTACGACGTTGCCTCTTTGACAGGTAAGTGTGTGCGTGTTTATGTTATACTTTACAAATGGCGTTTGATTTTAAAACTTTTTCATTTTTGGGAATTATTTTTTTTCTGAATTATATTAGGCTTTTATAGAGTAGTTAAAACTGTGGTTTCATTTAAAGTGGTGCTGACAATTCCACTCTGTATATGCCAAAATTTCCTAGAGAAAACCATTTTTTTTTTTTTTGAAAAATAAAGTTATACCGACCCAAGATGACGATGAGGACCAGTCCGTAGATGAAGAAAGTGCGTGAAATATACATGAATGTTTTGTCACGAGATTTCGTGAAACGCACCGGAGCAAGTCCGAACCATCGAGATATGCCCATTACAAAATGAACTGTTTCATCTACAATACATCTTCTTAGTTGTGATGCCATCTTTTATACAATTACTGTGTTACCTTAATATAATAAAAATAACAAATAGCATTTCAATGTTACTAAAAACTGCAAAATGACATTTTTTTTTATAGCTTCACGCTGCGTCCCGCACATGGCAGGGTAGGCAGAGGGAACCTAATGTTAAGACACTCCGTTCCCCACTTTCTGCCGAATTCTGGAGGTATTGCGTGTTGAGTGGGAGAACTAGAGGAAATATAAACGTAAATAAAATTTCACTTCCTCGAGTGGGGATCGAACCCACAACCGTCGCATTACAGTGACACCCTTGTGCCGCTAGCCACAAAGGCCTCAAATTATTTTCATGACTATAGATTTCAATAAAAAAATATGATGGTGTCGTACCTGTGGGCGGCTACACCGAAATGACGATAAATACCGCTATAATAAACTTAATATTTCTTCATAGTGCAGGATAATGAGTATAATTATATTTAGATTGCATATAATGTAAAGGCCAGTCGTGGCGCAGGGGCACGGTGTGCTGCAAAATCGACTGGTTGTGGGTTCGATCCCCACTCGAGAAAAGGATATATGTTTATTTAAATTTATATTTTAAGAATAATTGGTTTCTTTACTAAATACTGCTTTTGTTGCCACAAAACAAATGTTTTATTATAAAGAAATGCTTTATCCAGCATCAGTCATCTAATAAAGGAAATGGTAAATGGTCTATAGCATTTTATATGATTTTCGTTGAATATTCTGTTTTGTGGTACACTCATAAAAATTGAAAATTATATCCACTTATTTTCTATTAAATCACTTTTTTATAATAACTTATACTTCATATAAATGGTTGCCTTAATGTTTTCAAAAATATGACTTAAGTAAATAACAGGAGGCCAATATTTGTGGAGCTTATCATCAGACAATGCCTTCAGTTGTGTTTATTCTTTACGTGATTTATGTAACGTTTATAAATATTTCTAGGATAAAACATAAACTATGTAATGCTCCACGACTCAATCTATCTATAATTCTATACCAAGTCTTAGTTAGCATGTATTTTTTTCCGTTTTTACTAAATTTGTTAAATGGTACACCAACCACTTTCCTTGCGTCTTCTGATTTTTTATGGTAAAGGTTAGCTGGTAGAGATCACCTGTGGTGATAAGGCCGCCTTTTCACCAAAATTTAATTTTTATGATTATTTTTATGGGTTGTATCATCTTGGTGAACCTAATAAAACATTAAATAATACTTACTACATACTTTGGGTAGCGGAAATTTGCAAAAATCTCCCTACAGAGATGCTAACAGCATAAGTTGTAGCAAGCGTATAAGAATTTCGACGTAGATTGAAGAGAACTTATGACTTAGAGCGCTTGGACGGTTTCCAAGAGTCGCGGGTTAAATCCCGCTACAGTTCAAAGAATCTTTATTATTTTTTTAAAAAGTATATATTATTGTTGTATATAATTTTATTTCTAATGTACCTACCTATTTGAAATATCATAATTACACATTTCACTATCTATACATTTAGACAGAAATTATTTCAACACGTGTAAACACACGTATATTTTTAACTATGCGGTGACTATAATTAATGCAGACGCTATTATTAATATTATCAATAATCTATATCAAAACAAAGTAAAATGCACAGTATGTGTGTACATACTCGTACATTGTAGTATCACAATTCTTAATTATAGAGTATAAAAAAAGTAAAATTAAAGTGTAATAGGTTTCCTAGTAATATTGTAGGCATAAACTTACCATCAATGAGGCCATTGTGGCGCAGTAGTCCAGCGTCTTGTTATAAATACAATTATTGTGGGTTTGAATCCTACTCAAGAGAATTAATTATTTTCATTACCTTGTATCCCACATTGCGACGCGAGCTCCTCGAAAAAAGAAATATATTAATTAATATAAAAAAAATTAAGGGAGTTTTAAGTTACACGAGAGATTAAGTTTTAATAGTAAAGTTTAAGTTTTAATAGTAAAGTTTAAGTTTTAATCGTAAAGTTTAAGTTTTAATAGTAAATTTTAAATTTTAATAGTAAAGTTTAAGTTTTAATAGGAAATACAAAACATTTAGTGAAGGACGAAATAACGAAAAATCGGGCCGGATGCCGATTTTGGTAAATCCTTACACTAAGCGTATATGGAGCTATCCCAAATTACAATGTCTAACAATTGTGGTTCATTAAAAGTCAAGATTAGTATGCTATATGAATTTATAATATGTTCACAACTACTAAGAAATATAGATAATAGCTTTATTTCAAACTTAAAATAAATATATTTATATTTATGCGTTTTCGACACGTGTATATAAATATGTAATCGAAAAGTACTCAATAAAAGATACTTACAATTTTTCACAAAATCGTATAGAAGTTAAAAGCTGAAATTAATAACAAATATTAGGCTCTACGATCCCTTGGAGTAAAGAAAAAATCAAGCTTCTAAGTCAACGCAATTAAAAGATTCGACCATTGAAAGAACGTTTTGGCTTTTTTGTATGAAACTTGCCACGCAATCGATATAAGTATGCAAGTAGGGTACTATACCATAGACCTGTTATTAAATATGGCACGAAGTGAGAACTGACAACACAAATTATTAAAGGAAAAAAATACTAACTTTTAACTGTAGTTAATTCCATCCATTCCATTCCAAAATGATTAATTTGTATTAATTTTGGCAACTCTTATAACTTAGTGTGGAATCCTCGGTGGACGAGCCCGATACACACATGACTAGTTCTTCATTTTTAAATAACGAACGAATGTATCAGGTTCTTTACTAAGAATGTGCAACAAGTAGAAACCAGGGTCTTGATGAACAATGAGGAACATAAAGTAGTTAATGAAACTGTTTTCTTAGGTATAACATTAGATGCTAAGTTACAATGGGGTCCGCAAATAGAAACTTTATCAGGTAGACTTAGTTCGGCAGCGTATGCTGTCCGTAAGATTCGTCAACTGACCGATGTTGACACCGCGCGTTTAGGATACTTCAGCTATTTTCATAGCATTATGTCTTACGGCCTATTACTTTGGGGCAGTGCCGCTGACATAGATACCATTTTTGTGCTCCAAAAACGGGCTGTCCGAGCAGTCTATAAAATGGGTCCACGGGAGTCACTAAGGAATAAATTCAAAGACTTTAACATCCTCACACTACACTCCCAATATATTTACGACAACTTAGTATATGTGCATAAAAATATTAATAAATTTAATAAAAACAGTGACCTCCATCAACATAATTTAAGAAATAAAAATAAGCTTGCTGTGCCCTTCTCTAGGCTCCATAAAGTGTCTCACTCATTCGTAGGTCAAAGTATACACTTTTATAACAAACTTCCAAACGACGTGGTTAATTTATCACTGAACAAATTTAAAAAAGTGGTTAAGCACAGGCTCTGCCAAAAAGCATATTACTCTGTTAAAGATTATGTTCGCTATAAAGATGTTTGGAAATGAGTTGCTCTATTTCTAAGTTAAAATTGTTATTGTAATTTGTAACAAATATTGGCAGTTAAAAAGAGTGGCCATGAGTGTCTTTGCCTGCCCATTTGAACGGGCTTTTTTCAAGTCAAAATTGCACTTTTTTTTTTTGGTTATTTTGTTTTGCATTTTTTTTCTACTTATATGACATGTCCAAGTAAATGTTAAGCATTTTTATGGAATAAAGATATTTTGACTTTGAGGCCGTAGTGACTCAGTGGCACTAGAGTGACTAAACGCGGTAGTTGTGGGTTCGGAGGAATGACATATTGAATATTTTTGTTTCCTCATTGAGGTAATAAGTTTAGCTCTCCACTTCATACGCAGTTGAAATAATTTAGCAAAAAGTGGGGAACGGAAGTGTTTTAATGGGAACACAGTGTTAATACTAATATTCCCTCTGCCTATCTTGCTATGTGCAGGATTCAGTCCAAAGCTAAAACAATCTGTTTGTCTGTAAATTCGGTTTAAGGATAACATTGATGAAAATTAACATGCTTTTATGAATACAATTGAATTAACATATAAATATTTTTTGTGATACAAAAAAGGAGGTAATTGAAAAGTTTTTTTTTTTGATAAATCAACATTTATTTGCATGCACTCGTTAATTCATTTTTTTTACTTAAAGTACACAGATTAACTATTACTTTAATTGCTATCGTTGATTTATGCGATTAATTCGTCTAGGTCTAAGTAAATGAGGCAAATGTAATGTGTGGTTTTCAGTCTTGTTC
>JAEBDU010013361.1:108240-122736 GCA_016802625.1 Heliconius numata | reverse complement strand
TATCATTATTAAGAATTAGCCCCTTGTCCATGTATTTTAGATGAATATTCTAATTATATGTGTAATTCTTGCCTTTATTGTTTCTTCAGTTATGTTGTTTTGCTTATTTTATCTAAATATCTTTCTTTTTATTTCTCAATATTATCTCTTTTTAGTTATTATTCCTTAGTGTATGTTATCTACCTTTTGTATATTATCATATTTAGTTTGAGCTATTTCCAATTTCTCATTATTAGAGGCCGTCGTGCAAGCGCGATGGTTGTAGGTTCGATTCCCACTTAAGGGAATGAATTATTTTCATTTCCTCGTCTTCATAAGAAGAAAAATTTGGCGTTGAGTTCCTCCAGTCAACACGCTATCTTGAAAATTGGGTGCTGCGTACTGAAGGGAGGGTTTTAACATTAGGTTCCCTCTGCCTACCCTTCTTAATACAGGATACAGCGTGAAGCTGGTATTTTCTATTTGTACTCCTTACTGCAGTTAGCGACAAAAGGTTTGATCATGTCGCCGACGCTGACGCGGCAACGCAAAGAGGAGCCGACGGTACGTTGCGTTTGTGACGTCGCGCCATATTTGATTGTGTGTGTACACGCCTTTGTGTCAGTGTGGCCAACATTATGATATTGTGACGTTAACGAAGGAATTATTTTTAAATGTGAATTTAATTTTTAATCTGTTTTTTTTTTGGACTAAACACATTGAATTGTTGATAACTCTTTTAGTTTTGGACCTATAAAAATTACCATATTATTTTTTTATATTGCTTATCAATTAAAAATTGTATATTTTTGAAAATAGAAACCTTATTTTAAAATAGTAACAGAATATTGTTTACAATACTTAAATGAAATAAGAAGATAGTTAGAAAAAATTAAGTTATTACTTATTATTAAAATAAAGTTTAAAGTTGGCTACACTGAATTAAATTGATCTTAACATTAAAAAGTTCCACTTTGCATTAACCTACATATTGACATATTTTCTTATATTCTGTGGTTTAAAAAAAATACAAGGAATAAATCAATATATCGCACACAAATTTATCATTTCACGAAACATTTGCTTATTGACGTATTAATTCATGTCTTTGTTAAATTTTCATTAAATGGTTATGGTGACTTTATGTTAATAATATACCTAGTATTAACGTTTTATTTTATTACAATTACTTTTTTTCTTTTTTACCTTTAGTAAAATAATTATTAAAATTTATTACGACAATTCACTAAAGTTCTAAAAGGTATTGTGGTGTGGTGATGTTTTACTTGAAATCAAAATTTATCCTTATCCTAAAATTATCCTTCTTTTTTAAATAAAATCTGCTTGTTTTCTTTTACTTTTCTACACGCAGCATATGTTTTACCAACTTATTGTTTTTACTATAACCAATTATTTGAATTCTAGGCATTGAAGATGAAGAAACACGAAGAACTCGAAACGCCGACGTTCACAACATCCATTCCCGTCGACGTCGACGACATTAGCAATAATAAACAGTAAATTAAAAATAGGATATGAACTGTTTTTGTTATTTGCCAATAATTTGGACTATCGTCCTAACTATGAAACTTAATGACCGATATTCCTTAAACATATTCAAGACGTCAAATTATTTATTTACTTAATATATTTTATTGCCAACCCTCTGGCATAGTATTTTTTTTTATTTTTTTCCTGTAAGTTGGTAATACAGTATATCTTAAAGATTGAATGGTTTGGTGCAATCGAAATTTTTCTAATTAAAAAATTTAGATTATAGATAAAAAAAAATATATCATTTTTTTTCTTCTGTTTTTATTATGGACAATTATTTTTGCCGTCTAGTTTTTTTTAAATGACGAGGTGAATGGCCATTTTGGTTGAATTATTATTAAATATTGTTTTTTTTATCAATGTTCTACTGGCAGAGGTCACTGATAGATTGCATATATTTTTTGTAAGACATAACATATTTTTCTTTTTGTAAGTGATAATACCACACTAAGGATAGCAAAATACTTTTTTATATAAAAAATTGTAACTTATAACTTAACAGGATTCAAATCCACGTACATATGGCCTAGTGGTAAGTGCGATTGGAATGTTACTGATGCGTGGGTTTGAGTTTGCTATGTTGAAAAGTTTATATGTATGTTTTCTAAATTATATTTATCTTAATTAGTTTTAGTATGTGTTCAAACACAACGAATCAACATTGACATTCTTGTATTATATTCACAAATTATATTTATATAAGGAACTAATTAATTGGTAATTGCAGTATTTTTTTTAAATTGATTTGTAATTTAGGCTAAGTTAGTTTTTCAAACATTTTGAATAAAAACCTCTGCCTGTACACATTTTGGTATTTACAACAATTTACTTATATTTATTACTTATTTGTATGAAGCATATTGAATGCTCTTGCCTGCTTCAAAGTTACCTTTTTGAAGGTAGTTATAAGTACTTATCTTTTTATATTATGTATTCTATATAAAACTGTCTCAATTAAGCTTTTTAAAATCACAATTGGTATATATATAAGAAATTTATGGTAAAAAAACCAATAAAAAACCACACATTTTTTACAGTAGTTTAACACATTTTCTAGGACTTTTATTAGAAATTCTTACTGAAAATTATATAATGTAAAAATAATTGATTTATATACATATATAGATAATAATTCATATTTTATAATAATAATGACCTGGTCATAACATAAAGTTATGCTTTAAATTATACCACCTAACAGATCCTGCAACATTATTTTTTTTATTGTATTACATATAATAATAGCAATCTGTATATAATCTACAAATATTTCAATATTTTTAATATGTTTATTCCACACTTCGGAATGAAAAATACTTTTCTAAAATTAAAAAGGATATTTTTTTTACTTTTTTCTAAATCAAGTATCTTAATATTGTTGATTTTATATAGATTGTTATTTTGAATCATTTACTTATAGTACACAACAGACAAGGGCGAGAGACATCAACATGTCAATTGGACGATGTATAAAATATTAATACTAGATTTTAATGTAAATGTTAAGGAATAAACCTGGATTAATATTATTATTTTTTTTATTTGTGTTTTATTTATTTTTATACCTTTCATTTCCTTTTTTATTATTTTCTTTTTATTTTCTCACATTGGTTTCTTATTTTTTTATGGAAAGTTATAGTTCATTTATCTTTTTTTAAGTTTATTTAATATTAATCATAGATATTGTCAAATAATGTACGCTGAAAGCTTCTTATATGTAATCTATAACTTTGCTTGTGATATTGTGTAGCTTTTGTACTTTTAAATAAAATTTACACATAATAAAATAATTCTTTATTTTTAAAACAATCATGTATATAATAAAATAATCACTATATTTTGATAACTACTGTTAATCATCATCATTTGTCAATTCTTTAATTTCCATTTTTTTTTTGGTCCACTCATTTTTGTATACGTCCCTAGAAAATAAACAACTCAAAAATATATGAGTTATATAAGCTGTGATACCCCAAATCTTATAGTCTTTAGACACAAACACTGGTAATATAAATCCATTTTTATACTGAGTGTAAAATTGGTTCGCAGGATCACATAATGTTTCTAAAGGAACCGTGAATACATCAAAAACTTCTTTTTCATTTATATGCAAATCTTCGTCTTTCAAATCTCTAATATGTCCTACGACTGGCGTAATCATAATTTTATAGTTCCTACCTGGTAGAGGAGGCAAACATCCCCATATATCTATTTTTTCTGGCAGTAATCCAATTTCTTCTTGCGTTTCTCTTAAGGCTGTGTCAATAGGTTTTTCGTCCTTATCAGTTTTACCTCCAGGAAAAGATATTTGGCCGCTGTGACTCTTTAATTGCATTGATCTCACTGTATACAATAACGAAGGGATATTATTAACACTACAGAGAGGCACTAACACAGCTGCACTAGCGGTAGGTATTTTAAAATTCTTATTCATTGCAGGCACTCGGAATTTCTTTAAATTGGTTATACATTTTTCGCGAGATGCAAGGGAAAATATGGTTTGGACGCTAAAATTTGTTTTACTCATGTTTTGTATTGAATTATTAATTATTTAAATCAAATACTTGTAATAATCATATTTATTACTTAATAGTATATAGGATCAAGTATATAATTTTATTTATAATTTATTTTACACTAACAAAATCCATTATCAAAATTTGCATCAGCCGACAACCACTAAGTCCATAGTCCATGTCACAGCCAAATTTGACAGATCAGCTAATTTTTTTGCAATACTGTTTATTATCGTGGTATAAATAAAAATAATGCAGTCATAAAACCTTATGAAATAGCAATTTATGAAATATTTCAAGTCAGAATAATATGAAATAGTTAAGAATAATGTAAAAGTGAATGAACAAATACAAAAATATTGAACGCTAGTATTTCAGCTAAATAGTATAGAATTTTCAGTTAAAGTCAATTTAATTTATTAATTAGAAGAGTAGTAATATTTTGATGACATTATTAAGATATTATTATTAGTACAGTTCAGTAATTAAAATACCGCAGTCATTGTAGTAATTTACTCGTCAAATACTTGTTATCAGCAGCTGATTTTGACATATCTTTGACATATCTCTTATCATGGAATTCAAAGTGCAAAATTTGTAATTTTATCTTGTATATAAAGTAAATTAAATAAAAGAAGTTAATGTATACTGATGTTATTAAAATAAAAGCCTCAGTTATTATTTAAGAAGTAAAAACTATGTCGCTATCGCCACAAGAATTGTTATCGAACATTGCAAAAGAAACATGTATATCGCGTTTAAAAGATTTACCAGTATTTACTGGAATTAATATAACACCAAAAAATAAAGCCGCTGTGTTAGTACCTCTCTTTTTAAAAGATGGTGAATTGCACTTATTGTTTACTCTAAGATCTATGAGATTAAAAAACCATAGTGGTCAAGTATCTTTTCCAGGAGGAAAATTGGAAGAAAATGAATCAGTTTTTGACGCAGCATTGAGAGAGACCGAGGAGGAAATTGGAGTTCCTACACAATTGGTAGATATTTGGTGTGAAATGCCACCAGTTCAAGGTGCCAATAAAGATATGTTAATTACACCAGTTGTTGGCATAATAAAGGAACTAAGTGTTGATAATTTAAACATAAATATTTATGAAGTTGATGAAGTATTTTCGGTACCAATGTCAGAATTTTGTGACACAAGCAAGCATGCTCATTTGAAATCTGATGGACTTTTAACACCAGTATTTATGCACAAGAAACACAAGATTTGGGGTATCACTGGACTTATTACACATCTTTTTTTGCAATGCTTTTTACCGAGTGACTTATACAACCCTGATTTTACACGAAAAAGGTTTACTTTAGAAGAATTAATGCCATCTAAACTATAGTTGTAATTGATTAATAACAATGGCATTACAGGGAATGGCTAGGAAAACAGTACCTGGGACTTGTAAGCCAAGTTTAATCTGAACTGATCTTAATGCTCACCTCTACTGTCCTGCCAAGGTACAATATTTCAAATCCCAGACACTACTGTGAGCTCCTCTTCCTGCATTCCTACATGGTGAATGTATGGAATGCTAAATATATAATGTCTTCTCTACATTTAATTATTTATTAATACAGTATTTTTTATAATAGGGTGATGTGAATTTATACAAATTAAAACAAAAACTATGTTAAAGATTTATATTATATTTTATAATAATATTATATTTAACAATGTTTTTTTTATTATATGGTATTTATGTTATTAAAGACTTATTCTAGATTTCTATTATAAATATAATAAATAATATTAATAATTACATCTATTGGTTATAAATGTATTAATACACAAATTTCTGACTGACATGGATATTTCGGTGTACCTTTTTTTATCTAAATTGAATTTTTAATTTCCAAAATAAATATTATAAATTTTCATTAATTATAAAATTAAAGACTGCAACTGGTTTGCTTGGCTCATACACAGTAAGCTGGAAAATACAAAAAAACATCAATCAATTATTTTTTCAACAAAATTATTTCAAAAATTAAAATGTATTATAAAATATAATATAATAGACAATCTTTTTTATTTATTTATTAGTATGATTTCCAAACAATCTAAATAGTAATTATTTGTCTGACGTTAAACTTGGTACTATACATTGTGTAAAAGGATAAATATTTTATTGAAAAAGTTTTATTTTATCAAATATTAAAAAAAAATTACTTCAGGTTGAAGAAATATCTCATATTATAATTAACACAATAGTTTTTTAGTAATTTTAGTTTACACCATATTGTTCCTTTGTTTTACTTTTATTTATTTTATTATTAAGTTAGTGTCATAACATATTAAAGAAATATATACCTTCTATTTATCACAGCCATCATCGTCGTCTATAACAAACAGTTGATCGCCATTCCTGACTTGCTTGGCGCGGCACTCGAACTCGCATCTATTGTTGTATGTATTTCCATCAGATGCGCATAGGGGCAGGTATATCTTGGGGCAGGGGCAGGAGAGGGCCCTCGGTCCTGGCGCGCAGAGGCATGACGTAGCCATGATCATTAATAATGATACTGTATATTAATAACGATAATGAGATATTGATGAAGTACTTAATATTTGATAAGAAATAGATTATATTAGCTTCTGATATCATGTGCAGTTTTTTGTATTTTCTATAAAAAATATGTAATATTTTCAAGATCAAATATTAATTCAAATCGTATACAAAAATAGTTATAAGAAAATATCCAATATTCCAATTTCCTCAGATTCAAACGATCAGATTGAAATGATTTTTTTAAATATAAAAAGGAAATAAAAACAATACAATTACCATAACAAATTAAAAAAAAAACTTACCAACTCTATAATCCATGGTAAGTAAAGTAAATAGAAATAAGATTTCCCTCTAACACGTCGGTGCACTCGTTTCGCCGGCGAAACACTTTCTCTGTACCATTTTCTGATGTGTTTTATACCAACGAAAGGTTTATCTATTTCCGCCAGATTATCAGCAAGTTATAAACTAACTTTAACGGCCTGGATCTTGGAGTATTTAACTGAAGTACCGGATACTTACGAGCGTTGTAGCGCTATTGTTTTGTTTATCACTCGTGTAGGTATCACTAACGTGACCAAACGTCCCGTTTTGAATGGGACTGTCCCGTTCTTCGCTTGTGCGTCCCTATATCCCGAAACATGCATAGGACGTATATAGGTCCCGTAAATTTGGTTTGTTGTAACTAGTTTCTCCGCGTTTATCGCAGTACTCTATTTTTAAAAGGTAATTGAATGGAATAGTCCATAAAAAACGGAAATATTTAATTATTGATATAGTGTCAGTGTAAACAATTATGCCTAAAAAGGAAAGCAATATCTAAATAAAGGAATGCTTTCGTAAAAAAACGTAAACCACCCTAAAATGTCTCGTTTTAGCCTAACGACGAATGGTCACAGGTAGTACCCGCAGCGGTATAAATATATAATAGCTAATTTATATTTTATACGCATTCCCGTTCAAATGGCGAATAGGTAAAAAACCTGGCGTTATGTCTATCGACAATGATCGCCTCTCTTTGTACATGTATTGGAATTAATAATTTTAAAATTTAATAAAAAAATCTCTCATACTATCTTTAACATAGCTCAGAAATCGGTAAAGAAATAGATCATATATATCTTTATTTCGTTATCCGTTTCGCCAAATTTCGAGGCAAAAGCTGGGTGTCAGACGAGTTTTGTTTTAATAAATCGAAGTACGCAAGCGCATTAAAAGTACCACATTTTCCGATTTACTCGATTCGTTGCTCTTTCAAACATGCCGTGATATTTGTTAAAACCAGTAGGTATTTTTTTCAGTTTCACGCTGTATGTGGGTAGAATGTAGTAGGGAAACTAAGTGTTAAGACACTCAGTTCCCCACTTTCCATCGAATTTTTAAAGCATTGTGTACTGTTTGGTGGTTGGCTTGTTACCTACCAGAGCGAAGAAATGAAAACATTAAAAAATAATAATTCAAATCAATCAACCAAAAATTTAAATAATTAGCATTTAATTTATTATTTATCCATTTTTTTGAGTTTGAAATAAAAGTTCTAATGGTAAATAATAAAATATAAAATGCTTTTTAAGAACATTACTTTAAATTTTGATATTGTTTTGGATTACTTTGTAATATTGTGATCAACCAAAAACACATATATTTTTATACATTTACATTTTCTTTACTATTTATTTAAAAATATTAAGTTTATATAAACACATTCGTTTATAAGATAAAGCATGTGCTACTTCATAAGTACCTATAATTAGCACTTCTGTCGAGTATCCTGCGCCTGACCGTGCAGCGTGCAGACGACTTCAAGGTCTTCAACCGTTTCTTCATTATGTAGGTATAGTACGGTCAACAAGTCGTGGCCGTTCTGAAGTTAGCGGTAGACGATTTTTCTTACTTTAGAATATTTTCTTCCTGAGTGAACTAACTTCCTCAGGTTACGCCCTAAATCGGCCAAGACTTGTTGTTCGTACTGCACCTACGTAAACAATAAAAGTCAAAATCTGACCTTAGATGGTTATTTCCTTTTGTAGTAATTAATTAAAGATAAATTGTGACAAGATCAAATATGAAATGTTATTAAAGGAGGTAAATGAGTGATTATACAAATAGGTGATTAAAGACTGAGATCCCAGAGCCCCCAGACCTACGTAATTTTAGCAAAGCTGAAATTTTGAGCGTTATTAGTCTATAATTCTATACTTTTATTTAACGCTACCTCTAAAAGGAAACTTTCAAGTTAGTGAGTACGAGTATGCATACTGTGTAACTACATATTAGACCAATAGTCCTCAAAATTTCAGCTTCGTTAAAATGACGAAGGTCTGGGGGCCCTGGGATCTTAGGCTGTATAGTCTATAGTGAAGAATGTTGCGTGACAACTACGAATAATAATAAATAATAGTTTATATACAAAATTATAAAAAAACAAAACTGGTTGTCTATTGTTGTTGGCTGGTGATAACGTTGTAAAAAAAAATATTTTGTATAATAAAAAGTGGATTATATGTTCAAAAAATGGATTAAAATATTTTGAAAATAAAAATATTTCAAATATTTTTTTCTATTGACCCGCCCACAGGCTTAGGAATTTATTTTTTAACTCCAGCAAATAGTATGGTAGCCAGAGGGAATTTGGGGACTTAGTGTTAAGTCATTCTGTTTCCATTTCGTTACCATCGTTTTCTTTAGAACACCTCTTTTCTACACTTTCTCAGAATTTTTAAACGCTTGGCCTTGTTTTGTAGAGTGTTCTCTAAAATGTCCCATTATTTTTTATAATGTTTTCTGTAAAAAAAATATTTTTCATTTAAATAGAAATAAGCTATGTTTCAATTAAAAATATTAGGTATTGCATTATTAATCGTACACTCTTTAAGTGTAGGTAGGTATATGTACGTGTATAAGAATTTACTTAACTAATTTATATGTAAATCTACTATTATATTACATTATTAATAAAAGAATAACAAATAAGACTTTACGGTCTACTTTATAAACACTAAGCTCTTAGTGCTAAAAGCAAAACATATTTAACTTGTATTTAAAACGACAATATTGTCATGTTAGTCTCGCGCAGTTAAATGCAATAATGGAAATTACTGCTAACAAAGCGTGAACTATTATTATTATTAATAATTGTAACTAAGTGCGAGAACAACTTATATTAAGTATATATAATTTACTTTAGTGTTTCAATTTAGAAGAATTCGTCATGGAACGCTTGTGTAGGTAGAATCTTACGTATGATGATAAAAATCTTATTTACTTATATATAGATTTTTTCAGCCTCATCCTGAAAAATGATGCTATTTAATTATCAATCTAGCTATTATTTGGGATGTGACGATGCACAGCATCTGTGAGAGGGCGCTGTATACTTCCCTTTTGGTTATCCAATGATGTTCACTTCCGGTTGCTGTTTTCGACCAATCAGCGATCGCCGGAAGTCACGTGGTCTCAGGTGGTAGGGCGCCGGAACGTATAAAAGGCGACACTACGCTTCTTACCTCATAGCGTCGTTATTTCCCATCAGAGTAACATTGTTTAAAAGTGAAAGTGCTGTGGTAAGTGTAGTGTTGGAGGTGGAATTTCTTCACATCGTGAACCGGATTTCTATATCGGGCCTACTCCTGGGAAGGCCTCCAGCAAAGATGTTCATCCTCATCAGAGAATTTGTTTTTGTGAAATTCAAAGGTAAAAAAATGGACAACGGGTGAGTCATTTGAACCTTTTGTTTAACAAGTATCTACATGCATGTAATACTGTTCTATTGCTTGGTATCATATATACCAATACAGTAGTGGATTCTGAGCTTCACCGAACACGGCTGTGTTATAACCTACAATAAGGTTAGGTTAGGTTATCTCAGATTTTCAGCAGTTATGGCCCAATTTTATTCAGTTAACGGGCATTGCAAAAAGCAAAAGGACTCATCGGTTGTTTCACGCTCTTGGGAACGTTCTCAGCATAATATCATGCGATGTAAACGGAGTTTACTAAATAAATCGGTTTTCACCGAGTTTACTTAGTTGTATATTATCTATTAATATACTACCTTCGTTTAAATGCGATAAATTCGTTAGGAGCGTATCCTGAGCGAGTTATCAAATACATATATAAAAATAAAAAAATAAAAAAATAAAAAAAAAAAAAATCTGTTCTCAGGGAAGCAGATTTAATAGTTGCTAGTTATCAAAACCAGATGGCGTTGCCCGTCACTCTGACGTGACACCGATGACAATCAGAAGTGGGATCGGAACAAGCTCCGGTCCCAGCCACCTTATTGTCCGACATATATAAAAACTCTGTCTATTTTTAGATAATCTTTTTTTATTTATTTGTAATAGGATAATTACTAACGTTGTTGAGATGTTATATTCGCTGGGAGCGTATCCTAAGCGAGTTAACGAATAACAATGGATAAATCTGCGCGAGTTTCTTTTAGCTTCTTTTGACAATTGCAAGCGAATACTCGGAAGAATTAGACACAAGGATTCGAAAGCCTCCTGGCAGGAAAAGTGTTTCAAAAATGTGTCTCAATCCTGGAGGAGAGAGGATAAAGGAATTGTGGATTTCCTGCTTATTCGTGGTTACTGCCATCGCTATGAACGTCATAACATTTAGCAGTGGGCGTCATAGTATTTGACAATCAAGGGATCTTCTGTATGGCCTCTTCGGCAAAGATTCTAGCCAGTCACCTTATCTTAGTTGCCTTAAGGGGGACTCGGACTATTACTTGACATAAGGTATGTCCAATTATTTAAAGTGCATTTATCCGTACATTAGAATTTAAAAAAGCTCGGTACTATTTTAATTAGAAATGCTCTCAATTGTACGGGAGGGGGGGCAGTTATAAGGAGGCTGCCTCTGAGCGTATCGGAGGCAGTGGCTGATGGTTTGGGCTCCGTAGGCCCTTCCCGGTTTAATCGCGGGAATGCATCTAGCCATCTACCTCCATGCCACCAATAATCCTTTTCCAAGATTATTTGAAGCAGTTAGACCTTCGTCAACCGTACATGCATCAAAATTGAGAAGCATGCGTTGAGTATAAAACTCTAGCACATTTAATTATACATTAGCAAATCTCAGGTATCCGTGCATACCGGATATCGGTAGTTTGGAGTGAGAACCCGCCGACTGGTAACACAAGCCCAGAACTTAGTACAAGGGTATTGCATGATTATTAATAACTTTATTTAAACAGATACAGATACAGTGTATCTTTCTGTATACATTGTGTTGAGAAATACGGAGGCTGCCTCTGGGTATATCGGAGACGGGTGTAGATGGTTTGGGGCTCTGAAAACTCTTTTCGACTTAATAATGAGCATTCTCCATATCATCTCTGGCTTTATCCAATAAGAATTTTCAAGCGGTTCAAGAAAGCAAGAATAGAAAATAGTTCGACTCGCGTTCGACAACTGATAAAGCAAATCAATAGGAAATTTTGTAATAGATAACGAAAGGTTTATCAAAAAAGAATAAAAAGTTTGATATATGGATTAAGTAATGGTTAAAAAGAAACAATGTGTCTAAAACTAAATTAAAGTCCACATAAGTATTATAAAAAGTCGCCGAAGGTTTCTTCGGCTAATTTGCCATTATCCTCGTGCCAGTGAGTGCACATCCCCATGAGTACCTCGGCAAAAGTATTTAATACCTGACGTACTATATATTAGAAACTGTGTATACCTGTTGTGTATCCCAATAACCATCAGAATTGAAGCTGATGTAGTGGAAGAAATCTGTAATCCAGCAAAAAATGCGGAGGCAACACATAGGTTAATATTTGGAAGAAGTAAAATTTGCATCTAAATAGAAGGAAATGTTGGTAAAAAAGCAGGAGAAAGTGGAAAAGAAAGCAGTTAAATAATTCAGAAGGCAAATCAAGACCAAATTAGTCTCCAAGAATTACAGACGACAACCTTTTATTACTAAGTTGTTGGATACCATAAAGTATGATACACAATAATGCAAAAAGACTATCAAGAAGTTTCATTCATTTTTTGTAACTTTGGTTCCAGAGCTGGGAAAAGCTAATGAAAATAATATATTCATGGAACATGAGGGTTGTGTAAAGGTAGTTGTGCTAATTATTACTGTCAACAGTCTTGTTATATATGACTGCATATAGACCTTGGGCGATATCCACGTGCGTAACGTAGGTATTCCGCTGCTTATTGCCATGAGTTTCGCATAATCTGAACCTGGCTAGCGACACGTAGTCGCAACTCCAATATGGCGGAGAGCATGTTGGATGTCTACGACATCAAGTCCGGGGAAATCGGACGTTTGAATTGAGTACATCTGTATTTAAATCGTATAAATTTTGACACTGTAAAGTTACTTCTAAAGGCGAATTTCAGAGAGTGAACTATTGTAGTTCTAAAATACAGCTAAGAAGCGATAATTGAAATATTATAAAATTGATAACTTATATGTCAATGTATAGTAGTATCAATTACTTATAACTTTATTACACTTCGAAGAATGATATAAGCATTAGTCGGCCTAAATTCTGGTTGAAAAACTAATGAGCTTATAAACTCACATTTTCAAACGCGTCGTATGTCGAGTCCAGTTTTCTTCAAAACTGTACCTAAGTAGCAGATAGGACATTCATATCATGATTTGTCGGTCGGGTCGCGGTTCTGGTGAGTATTCATTGATGCTTTTATGAAGTTATAATACTCAAAGTGTGTGATGATGGACTCAAGTCTTAAATTTTACAAAGGTGTTCAAAGGTTTGACCAGTTTAACTCTAAATTGGAAAAATTGGAACATATTATTGGGCTGAGTACATAGTATTTTGTAAAGCATTCTATTAAATGCTCTAGTGTTATTAATATGTTGTACTAATGGCATCAATTACAAGGTAAAAATTAACTCGGGTAACTACTTCATCATCATCATCAGCCTGTCCTCGTCCACTGCTGGACGTGGGCCTCTTCAATGGCGCGCCGCTGGGCTCGATCTTCGGCTCTCTGCATCCAGCCGTTGCCGCCACTTTGCGGACATCGTCACCCCATCTAGCGGGAAGACGTCCTACATTACGCTTGCCAAGGCGTGGTGTCCACTCTAGAACGCGTCTCTACTTACTATAAATTTATTATAGTTGTTAAAAAAAGGAAGTATGGAGTTGGTTGCCGGTTCTATCTAGGACCTGCTGTCTGAGCCGGATTTAATTTTCAATAGACCGGACGACATCTTCATGGGCATTTCGATCCTGCTCGTACTTCTAATATCATATTTCGTTTAGAAATATTTCGGTGAAACCGGTGAGACCTGTTGAAAAATTACGCTCTAGAGACGGTGGTGTCATCCTAAGAAAAATGTTTTTCGAGGTTCCACATTAAGAAACTAGCTAGACCACCGGAAACAGGCTACAAAAGGTAACAATTTTGTTGTGTAATTTAGAGGGGAGGCTACGCAAGGGCTTCATGAATAATAATCGATACTTATATAAACAGGTTAGTAAATTATTATCAAAAGAAGTGAGCACGTCTAGCCTTATTATTTAGACGGTTATGAGAGCTTCCTTTCCTACTCATGCTTTGATAAGCATCCGGCCATACCCATGATGGCCATTCGCAACTCGCTAATGCGAGTTGCGAAACATCTTCTAAAATTTGTTTGTATGCAGATTATAAGTAAATCTAATAATTGAAGTTAGATTGTTTTGGCTCAGCTTCCGACAGAGCGATTATTAATTGAATTAAAAAAAAAAAAATTAAGCAATTTACAATTCTTTGTTTGCTTATAAATAAAACAATGTTACTCATGTTTTTTTTTGTGGTTTTACAGATCTATTTATCTGAATGTATCAGAATCAATTTATACAATCATTCTGATTTAGATCACATAGCGTCGTACGTGGTCACCAGGAGTTATAAACACGTCTCTCACAGATGCTGTGCATCGTC
>JAEBDU010013361.1:50119-73240 GCA_016802625.1 Heliconius numata | reverse complement strand
ATAATAATATCAAAATGTCGGAAAATAGCAGCCCTATTAAATATTTTTTAAGTGGTGGTTTTGGCGGTGTATGTACCGTTTTAGCGGGGCATCCTATGGATACAGTTAAAGTAAGATTACAAACTATGCCCCTTCCTCAAGCAGGTGAAATAGCCTTATACAATGGTACGCTGGACTGTTTTAAAAAAACTATACAAAAAGAAGGATTCCGTGGACTCTACAAAGGTATGTCAGCTCCATTAACAGGAGTGGCACCCATATTTGCAATTAGTTTCTTTGGCTTTGGAGTAGGTAAAAAACTAATTAAATCTGATGAAAATCAGGTTCTTACAAAACCGGAATTGTTTGCCGCGGGTGCATTCTCTGGCATTTTCACTACCTCTATAATGGCTCCTGGTGAAAGAATAAAATGCTTGTTACAAATCCAACAAGGTGGAAATGTGCCCCAAAAGTATAAGGGCATGCTTGACTGTGCCAGACAGTTATATGCAGAAGGTGGCATAAGAAGCATTTACAAAGGCAGTGTTGCCACCATCTTACGGGATGTGCCAGCTAGTGGCATGTACTTCATGACATATGAATGGGTGAAAGAGTTGCTTGTGCCACAAGATGCTAGTGCCAAAATCAAAATGGCGGCAACAATTGTTGCTGGTGGATGTGCCGGAATAGCTAACTGGCTGGTAGCCATGCCTGCTGATGTTTTAAAAAGCAGATTACAAACTGCCCCTGAGGGCACATATCCTAAAGGAATGCGTGATGTTTTTAAGCAATTGATGGAAAGAGAAGGACCCAAAGCTCTGTACAAAGGTGTTACTCCTGTAATGCTGCGAGCATTTCCAGCGAATGCTGCTTGCTTTGTGGGTTTTGAATTAGCTGTCAAATTCCTTGACTGGATAGCTCCTAATCTCTGATGGTTGCCCATTTTGTACTGTAGATATCCAATATAACAATTGTATTATAGATAATAAATAAGTATCCTATTAAGTGTAACAAAGTTTAAACCTGTTATATAACTGCAATTACATATAAATGTAATTCAGATTTTATATAAACTGTAATAAAATATTATAATATAAGGAAAATGTGCTAGACAGATAATTCTTGACAGAATGCCACAAATAAATTTAGCTAATATTTGTATTTATTTTTATTAAGATGAATATGGAAGATCATTGTTATGCTTATACAAGTTTTTATTTTGAAAGTATATTTTTCTTACTCCAGGTTTGTTTACCTTTAATAAAATATTTTTTGCAGTTGATGCACATTTTTACATAAAACCTCAAGTAAAACCTTTAATTTCCTACTATTAAATAACTGTGCCTTTTATAATATCTTTTATTGATTTTCTTATTTTATTGATATTGAGACCTTTCAATAAATCAGTTAAAGCAATTTTTTCGACCATAATTCTTTAAACTATTATAAATTTTTGTTTGTGAACCATTTGAAATAAAACAAACTGTAAATATTAAGAGAAGCTGACCAGAACAAAAGTGAAAACTGCATTCAAATTGGTTAAGCTGTTTCTGAGATTAGTGTGATCAAATTAACAGACAAAACAAAACATTGTATTAAGTTATACTACATTTATGTTTTTTTTTAATTTTCCAAAGGCCCCTAGCCTTGTAGTTTTCCTAACTCTTCCTTGTTTAGACAGTGGTTCCATTTATAAACTAAGCTATAATAATACTTTAAATAATAGTTAACACATTAAAATTTTGTAATCACCCCTACATATGATAAAATAATGTAATGCTTGGGAAATGTAGAAATTAAATAAGTAAAAAACAATCAAATAAATGTGGAATAAAAAAGAAATTTTAGAATCAACTAGACATACAAAAAGGCTGATATAAAAAACCCAAATCTTAAAAAATATATATTTTTTTTATAAAACAGAAATCAATCAATAAAATTGTCTCCTAAAATTTATTTCCATTTGTCTATTATTGTCCCGATCTTTTTTCCATTTACATTTGCTCTTTTGCTGCTGTAATTCTTCTTTTATATTTACAATTTGCTTGCGTTTCTTTAGACCAAGCCCGTTTCTATCATTCTTTTTAATGGTTCTAATAGGGTATTTGTTACCAGACCCATTAGGACCTAAACCATCTTCTTTATTCCAACCAAATTGTAACATAAGCTGAAAACCTTTATTTGATTCAGGAATACCATAGCATACTGGTATTTTTTTACCTTTACTTGCATTTATATTGTGTATTGTAGATGACAAGTGTTCTTGTTTATCATCATATAAATTATTGTCACATATTTCACATTTATATCTCTCTTTTAAACTTTTATTTCTATGTTGTTTATCTGTAGATGTTTTAGTTTGTGCCCTGATAGATTTATTGTGTTCTGAAAAAATGTTTGCTAGACTTATGTTACTATTTTTAATAACTAAACTTCGAGCTGAATTTCCAGCCTTATCTCTGATAGAAGTGTCAATTCCACGTTTAAGAAGTTCTTTCACAGTTTCAATAGAATTAGCTTGACATGCTATCATAAGTAAACTCCACCCAAATTCATCAACAATGTTTATTTTCTCTGGATGACTGTCTAAATATTGTCGTAATTTATTAAAATCATTATTCTGTACACTGCTAAATAACTGAAGACTAGATAATTCACTTTCATCAGATTTTATCTTAGGTAAAACTTTTTTTGCAGACTTAATATTTTTACTTGTATCCTTTAAACGCTGAGAACTTAAGAGATGTCCTACTTCTTGTAAATATAGTTTACTAGCCTCATCATCACGTAGTGAAGAAGTATGTGGTACATTGGCCCTATCAGATGGTGTTGGACGCACAAAATTACTGTAATCTTTATGATACATCACAAATGTTTCCGTAAATATAGAAATTTCACTTATGTACTTTATATATTTAAGGTTATATTAATATGCACTGAATTTAAATTTGATAATAAAATATTTAGTTATTAAATTCTGTTTTATAATATAAAAACTTTATGGATCTCAAATAATTATATTAATACGTAACATCAATGTCAATTGTCAAATAGATTTTTTAAAATAAAATATAAATGTAACAGATAATTAATACATGCTAAATACAACTTAATACTTATCAACAATTCTGATTCAAGAACCACAGTAGCTACGTACATACCGTAACTTAGTTTAGGAGAAATATGAAATGTATTATACATAAATTACAATCTTTATAATTTACACGTAAATAATAAATATTCAAAGCTGATTTACTGAAATACAAAATAACGTAATACATACAACTTTATTTATCCTATCCCGTACGTATAGTATCCAATTCCAAAATTTTACTTATAATCAAAAAAAACCATATCCTATTGCACCTTTTTATTTTGAAAATCTATAAAACTGTTTTTGATTTAAGTAAAAATATGTTTTGCTATTATAAGCTTCACGCTATTCCCCGCACATAACAGGGTAGACAGAGACCTGGGTAAGTAATTAAGACACTTCTTTCAAACACTTCCGTTAATTAAATATTTCATTCCCTGAGTGGGAATCGAATCCACAACCGTCTCATTTAAGTCACGCTTGTGCCCCTGAGTTACGAAAGCCTCTAATAAATAATGCCATATTTTTAAATACATTAAAATTGCTTAATAAACTCATATGAATATTGTTTCTTTGTTGATTTTTTTTATTTTAATATTAATTGGTTATAACATAATTAATAAAATATAAAAACCTAAACAGTCATTAAATAATGACAACAGACAAAGAAAAGGAGCCAATAATTTCTTATATTCTCATTTATGATAATTGCAGTTTGCTTAAAATACTTAATTAAATTACAACAACTAAATATGAGATATTATTTTATTTAGCTTATGAAGAAAATTAAATATTGTCAACATGAACAAATTAATAATAAATAGACAACCATTTTGCATTTATAGAGAAATGCCTTTCATTTAAAAAATCATAGGAAATAAAGAATAAGAGCTAAAAATATAAGTTACAAATATATCACAATTTTATAAAGTATAGTCAAATTAGATTAGATTCCTCCATAGATGGAAACAATATTATATAATTATCAAAACATGTACAGTTAGCAGTTGAGTTTGTTTATAAAAACTATGGTTGCAGGTTTGATTCGCATCAGGAAAATATATTTTTTTTTCTCCCAGTGGTAGTAACACAAAGCAAGTTGTGTTCCACTACTTAACAAACATGTGGAGTGTTTCATACTCTGCCTACCATGCTAAATGCAAGATAGAATGTGGAGCTAAAAAAGTACCATTAACAAATATCATAAATATAAGTTAAACAAATCATTTATCAATTCTAGTGTTATAATTAATTATTTTGAAAGCTCTTTGGCTATACTCTTCAATGCCTCAGTTTGTTCTTTTAACAGTTTTAGCTTTTGTTTTAAATAATCTTTTTTAAAATTTAAATAATCTTCTTTTATTTGTATTTTCCTTTGCTCTTGGACTGCTAAGACATCACAGTTAAAATAGCAGTTTTCAGATTTTTTTTGACTATGTTTTGAACTACTTAGTTCTAACTTGGAAGTTTTATGTTCATGTGTAAAGACTTTAGATTCTGGTGGTGAGTCAGGTTCACTGATAAAGGCAGACATCTCTTCACTGAATATGTCATGTTGATTATCACTTAGAGGTACAAATTCTGGTGTTCTATGGTAATCCTCATTACGTGAATTGTTTTTTATATCCAAAGCGCCTTGCTCTTCAGATGCTAATAACACACTTGAAATCGGTAATTCTCCATTTATTTCTGCTTGTTTTTTCTTAGTTTTAGATCGTATGTCATGCCATGTCTGAAAATTATTAAAACCATATTTTAAATTTATGATACACGAAATAATAATTTATGATATATTTTTTATAAACAAATCATACTTTTCGCCATTGCCGCCAAGTTTTCTTTGCACCTGGTATACCATTACATTCGTTTGCAATGTTTTGCCACAATTTATGTGAGTCTCCATAGTTAAAATCCTGTGTTACTTTGCATGAAATTAATTCAGGATGTTTATTCATTAATTCTATAAGTTTCTTTTTTTGACGAGCTGTAACATATATACACCTTTGCCTTTTCTTCTCTTCCATATTTTCAGTTAAAACCGTTTTTTTTTAATATTAATAAAAGAGTAAAATGGTAAAAATTATAAAAAATAATTTCATCTATGAAAACATAATTTATGAAATATATTTGTGTTCTTGTTAGTTTTTTACGCTTTTGGTTTTGTTATTTAACAAGTTTATTTGCAGATACTATAATTTTCTATTTACTTTTATTTTAAACCGATGCAACTTTGTTATTGTTTAACTACTTGTAAATTGTGACTTTAAAATTGCACAGAATAAACAAATATACGATGCGTTGAATTAGTTTGCTACAGATAAAGAACGCTCAGTAACATATTCGTTATAATTGTTAAAGAAAATATTATTAAATTATATGTACTATGTATTAATTGTTAATACTTTTAAAATTTTCAGAGGATATTTACTAGTGTATAATATTATGCTGTAGTAGTTCCCAGTATTTTTTTTATGAGATCATTTATGATGTTTAGATTTTTAGAACTTAGATATGTAGGTGTAGGTAGCTATCCTATTCTTAAGAGAACAAAGTATAGCGTTTTAGTAGATGTTAGCAAAATTTTATTTCCCTGTATAGATGCGCCTTCTAATATTTCATAATTCATATATTGAAAAGAGTGAAGTAAAAAAAATTTAGTTGATTTCTTGTAGTCTTTTTTGAAAATAATATCTAAGCATATTCAGCACGGATTAAATGACTTATGATACAAAAGAAAATGAATAAAAATTTAATTAATAAAACATCTTCATATGAAATTTTATATTATACAGCATAATATAACATTTTATTTACAGTTACCCTAAATTTAATTATAATTAATATTTTTAAGGGAACGAGTTCGTCTAGTACTGGCAGCACTATTTTAAATTAATACTAAATAATCTGTCTGTGGTAAATTGAGCTCAGTCGAGGAATGGAGGATATGTGAATTATACATTTGTGATACAACAATAATTAGAGAATTATATAGACTCCATTTTTATTAAGTCGTTGTGTTGTACAATTATGATATAGTAACAATCTGATCGTTAAATAATATAGTGAACAAAACAATGGGTGGCGTCAGTGAAACAGTTTTGCGAAGATTTCTACCATCCATCTTCGGGTGTCTGTTTCTATTACACATAGCGCAATACGTAAGTACTTATTTTTTTATGGTTACGCGCTAATAGTCTCGTTTATAATAATGCTTCCTATTAAAATCTACGTACGTGTTGTGAATTCTCATAATTTACTCTCCAGGAGGGACATCCTTCTTCTTTTTTGTACGTTTACCTACAATCACCTTGCAAAATTAAATACATAGTGACTTCAAGGCGATTGCGCATTGATGAGGAAATGAGATCATAAGACTGGTTTATTAATTTTTTTATCAATAATTGTTATAATTTTCCATATTTTCTAGTACTCAGCAATGACATTTAACATTTTACATATATATATAAATACATTTTCTAGTTAGGTAAATTATCGTCCTGTAGTTATAATTCTTGACGTCATTGTTATTGAAATAAATATTAGGATCGTAAAATTTGTTTTTTCATTATGTTAATTTTTCTTTATACAGTTGAATCATTTTGTAATTGATAATAGTAACAATAGTAACCGCTGGCTGAGTTATTACAATTATTAATGTTTATGAAAAAGTAGAACATAAGTATGTATAGTACATACCTAATACATTCTATCATTAGGATTATGATTGATGTAACTAATTTTTGTTTAATATTTTGGCTTTCCATACTGATCTTTTGATAATATGATAAAAAGTTATGAAGCTATTGGGAAATGGTACAGAGTGTCAAGTGGGTGACTGTAACTCAATGGTTGTAAATTCAAACCCACTCGGGGGAATAAATTGTTATAAATTAATACTCTCTTCAAAAAATTTTATGGAAAGTGGGGAACAATACACTTTTACCCCTGTCTAACCCTGCTATATGCTGGAAAAAATAATGTTAAAAGTATTTTTATTAGATGATATGTACAAACATTTTTAGTCAATAATTATGACTCATAATATGCAGGTGTTAAATTAACTGCTTATCAATAATATTCTTAGCAGTGATTCACTCAATTATTATAAGTTTTATATTAAGAAAAAATGGTAAAACCTTCTAATTTAAGAAATAAATGTATGTACTGTACTGTATACATGATATAAAAACAGAACATGTTTAATTAAACACTTAAAAAAAATTAAATTATATATTTATTGCTTTTTTTTGCATTGTTTTCATTTTTTTTGTTCTGGTAGACATAATGCGGCATTGATTTCTGCAAAACAGCACATTGTATCTTAAATTCAGGCAGAAAGCAGAGGACAGAGTTTCAAACTAGGTTCTCTCTGCCTACCCTGCTATAAACAGAAAAAAAGCATGAAAGTAATAAAATGCTATAAACATGAAAAAATAATAATTATCACTATTAAACATGTCAATAGAGATTTAGATTTATATAACATCCTATTGTAGAACTCATCTATTATTCATCACTTAATAACAATAGTTTCACTTTATATAAACATACTTGTACTATTTTTTACGGATTTCTGTACAAGAAGGGAGTTCTTAATTTAACTGTAATTTGTTTTTTATTGGCAAATACACAATATTAATTAATATGCCAGTAAATTTGAAACAATCTAGAATCACTTATGTTTGGTTAAGTACAGTTAACCTACTGTTAAGACATTCGGTTCTCTTAAGCCACCTATGTTTCTCACTTTCTGCCATATTTCAACACACTGCATGTTGGGGGGCGCAGCCCAACTCAGCTCACACTTTGCGTTGATACTAGAAAGGGGACATTAAATTATTAAATATTTCGTGAAGTTGCAAACTTGCAACTTGTCACATTTATAGTTGCAAATTATATCCGCATCACAATCGGGGTTCAAAATTAATTATCATATTAATATTATAATAGTGTTACACCAAAATTACTCAAGAGATTATCATGAAACTTTGTACACAATATATTCTTGAAGGTATAAGAAAGGACATTTTTAATTAAAAAGTATATATATTTAAAAAAAAAGTATCCTTTGGCTATATTAAAAAAAAAATTCAGAAAGCGACACCGCGTTTGAGTCTTTACTCTTTAGTTAATAATAATAATTATGAATAACGCCTACTCATACATAGTTGACACATCATATAAAAATAAGGAACAATAAAACGTCAGCTCTACGCTATCGCTTACGCATTCAGTCAATTCCTGTTATGTTATAAACCAAATTACGCATTATTATTATTGATTTAATGTCAATTTTGATTAAATAGAATTCGTAGAAGCTATTTAGCTTAAAGAGACCGACGGCGTAGTAGGGTAGGTACAAGCGTACAACAGTAAAGCGGCGGCTTTGGGTTGGATTCCACTATGAATTACACTTGTCAATATTTTCAAAAAGCTAAGGTTAACGCTAGGTTCCCTTTGCTTACGCTGCTATATGCAGGATAAGCGTAAAGCTGAATAAAAAGAGTATAATAGTAAGAGAAGTAATGAAGATATTTTTTTCGTATGATGTTTTATATTAAATCTAGTTTTCGACGAAATTTATATTTGACGTGTCTTGCTTATAAAATGAAGTATTTTTTGCTGTTGTTCCATTTTTGTACTATATCTATATCAATATACTATGAATATAGATACCGGTGAGTTGCGTATGTCGGGCTCAAGGTCTAGAGTAATCGCATGGTCTGTATGCAATTAATTTCTTCTCAACTCTGTATATATGTATGTGCACATTATATACTTGTTATATTACATAGTGGAAAAATTATAATTGTGTGTACTTTTTTTTAATCTTCATTGTTTATTCCGCACTTTCGGATTCGAATTATCGAGGCTTAATTTTTTATTTATTATACTTTTATTCCTACATAAATATGCAATTTTGTTAAGTGCCGATATTTTCGTAACTTTTAAGCTAGTTTTGTCTTGTTTTTATTTGTAATTTAGTAGTAAAAAGACTAAAACACGACTTATGGTAGAAAAAAAACTTGTATTTCCATATAATCGAAGCATATTCTAGATTTAGCATTTTACTAGAGCACAAATTAACTAACTTACTTGCGAAATTTTATCTTTGCAATTACTCCAGTAATTTTAGATAGTATAGTTATTTGAAAATACATGTTTTACAAGTAGTTATGTTAGTATTCATAACGTATAAATTATTATTTTACTATAACTTTTATCTAGGCAACGTACTGTATTGACTAGAAGGAAAGATTTAACACAACAACTCCATAGCAAGATGGTTCGCGTACTTCTAGATTCGATTATAAGAGACTAGCGGCCCGCCCGCGGCTTCGCCTGCGTGAACTACGTTATTATTAATTTCTGTCTCCATAAGTACCTACGTCCTATAAGTGACGTCCATGCAAAATTTGAGACTCCTAGCATTTGTAGTAACGAAGTTTCATACAAACTTTCAACCTCAAAAACAACACACAGTACACACGGAGTGGCACAGTCGTAGTGACGACGATTATGAATTCGATTGCCACTCGGGGATTGGATTATTTATATTTCTTTCTACTGGTAACAAGAAAGAAAGCGGCGTAGAGCGTGTATGGAAGTGAGTGTTTTAACACTAAGTTCCCTCTGTCTACCTTGCTACATGCGGGATAGCAGCGAAATGGACTTAGAATTAACGTTAAACAGAAACCATTTAAATAATGGAAGTATAGAAACTATACGTTTGAAGTCTAACACGTTTACGGATATATAGAGCTTTTCAAGAAATTCCACTGTATTAGAGATATACTGGGAAATGATACGTGTTAAATTTACCTACCATCGATCCTTGCCAAGTCGCTGGTTTCCAGGTTACTTGCTTTATCTTTTTCACTATAGTTGTTGTGAGAATTTGCGTATTTCTACGGTTGCGTCATGATAATATAATGTTATCTTTCCCGATTTTATCTGGAGATTGTAGGTGATAAGTTAGATTATACCTTTTTGTGTTTTGTTTCTACAGTAAACCTTTTTGACGTTAAATATATATTAGTATTGTAAAATTTTGCTAAATTTTAAGCCACATGCGTCACTAATAAGATTTGAGTTGAGTTTTGTGCAGATTTTTTACCATTGGTCCGGTTATTCGTTATTACCTTATTATTATTCGCGAATTAACTCGTCACGAAAGTAAAATTATCTCCTCTGTAATAATTTACAATGTGAATTTTAAAATTGTTAGTGTGATATGAATTATATGTAATTCTTTTATATACACTTTCTTTGAGGTAAATTATATTTCGACGTAGGCAACCTACGTATAAACGAACATGTCAAATTATAAGGGTAAAAAACATATCTTTGTTAACAATATTTTATTCTCTTTTCCCTTAAATTTTCTCTTTTAACATATCTGCTCACTTCTACAGCTACAGTAGTACATTCAATTAAATTACATGTAAACACTCGGCTGACACTTTTATTTCCATTATTTTAAGAGAGTGAGACTGAGAATAAAGTACTGTTTTATGAATTCGCATATTAAGTTTCTAGGCAAGTTATTCAAATTTGCTTATAATTTGCTTATAAACTTTACTGTATGATGAATATAGAGAAAGAAAATAAATAGTTAAAATTAGATTTTATGCTATTATTGATAACCTGCCCACAAGTTTACTTTACACTTAAATAACTTCTAAAAATAAATGAAGAATGACGCGTTTTAATTGTGCATTCAATTGCCACCCACGGAAAAATATTTTTAAATGGCCGCATCACAAAATATATCGTTTTAGGATAAATTAAATATAATTATAGTTGAAATTTTCCTAGAATATAAACTTCAAATAAATAACATATACCTAATAAAACTACGTATAAAAATATAAGTGCAAATAATTAGATAACTGTATTATAATATTTTTTTGAAAAATAAATGTTTGAAAGCCTTACGAGAGATAACTCTTCTGATGGCCTCCGTCAAGTCAGTCCACAGCGCTGACTCATGCGACTGCGAACGAGTCAGCCATAAACCTTGAAGTGAGACATGATGTCGCAGAAAGCATGAAATTTGCTTGAGATTGTAAGGATCTTTTATGGAAAGAGGAACGGAAAGAGAAGTCGGAAACAGATAGGTGGGAGAGCTAAGGCCAGAATAAATGGAATAAAGGAAAAGGAGGACGCTAGAATTCCGCAGGAACCAAAAATGAACCAAGCTGCTTTCTCTACATAATCATACTGTGTACTTTGATACTACTTTCATACTTGCGTAGATTGTAGATAAGGCGAATGCAGGTGTTCAAAATCAGTTCGAGCTTGTTTCTGAGTTATTTATTTGTTAATATAGAACAGCAAGCACTACCGTAGTACATAATAGAAGGCAATTAAGGCGTTAATTAGAAGTTTAGCAGTTTCTTGGTGTGTACAGGTAGAAAAAAACTAAGTCGCATCTTAGTAATTATTACATTTCAAAAATAACTTGATAAAAATTTAAATACAAGACAACAACTATCAATATCTACTACAATTCTGTAATTTCAATTGATACTAAGAACTTATTAGCCTTTATTAGCCCGCTTATTACAATTGCAGTCATGTCAAAATTTCGAGCAAAAAATAGTTAAAAGAATACAAAATACATATGTTATTAGTTAGTATTAAATGTCTAGTTTTATGTACTTTAAATATTTTATGTCCAGTAATAATATAGTTGCATGTCATTCCTATAGATAGAATATAGAGATAGACTATTCTCCTCCTTCCTTCTCTGCTCAATAATTGTGCTTACAGTGACGCACGTTGTTATCAAAACAAATCCATATATATTAGCAATCATCACCTGCGCTAATATGCAAAGCTTATAGAATTATTACAGTAGGCAAGTCCTAAGTCTAAAGACTAAGACCTAAGGCTGCCGTGCACACATGGGTGCGCTTCGATTCCCATTTGTGGGAAATGAATTATTATTTTCATTTCTTAGTTTGGGTGGAAACAAGGCAAAGCGGGAGGTTAAGCGGCGGGAGATAGGGCACGGAGTGTTTTAGCCCTTTGTTCGCTCTGTCTACTCTGCTGTATGCTGCTGGCAGCTTGAATTTAATAAACATTTTAGGTCTCATTTTATTAACTTTCCATCTTCCTTTTCACGTTTTCCTTCTTCAGTCTCGTTTATATAGCGATATATGTAGTAACTTCAATGGCAGCATGTAAAACTATCAGATGAGTCATGCAAGAACCGGAAATACCAGATTTATTCACTCCATGTCCGCACCAAGGGTACAATCGGCCGTTTAAAATTATACCTTAACAATTATGTACAGAGTGCTGTTTTCTTCGAAAAACCCTGACTTTGATATCTGAACTGGGCTTCAGCTACTAATAGGTTCAAGTTCAAATTGATTAAATAACACTCAAATTGTAGTGAAACATGAAAACCATTTATTAGTACTAATTCATTGGACGCCATTGCGGCGCAGATGGAATGTTGAGCTGGTCAGCAGTTTCAGTAGTTCTGATCTGAGGTCATAATTTTAATCGTTTTCCAAGGTCTAGTTTTCAGGGACTTGTCATTTCTAGGTCTTCTATGTTATTTCATTCAAAAGGTGCCTGGTTTCTATTTTTAGATGATATTTTTCTTATGTTTACACTAATAAGTAATAATAACTTGTTGTTGTTATTATAGATTTAGATGTGTCAACAAGTATTACAAATAGTTTGGAAGCCCTTTACAATGTGCTATTGGCAAACTGTAAACATTCGCACGTTAAATTGAGTGTGCTCTGTGAGTGTTTGTAGTTGGTAACCACTGTTGTATTCCATGCATTTGTCGAACTCTGCTGCGTCATACCACAATTGAGCTTACATATACATATGTACGTGAAATCTTCTTCTTGTTCTTCTTCTTCCATGCCTTTTCCCTTTATTTGGGGTCGGCCCTCCTCGTATTCCGGCGCCAAGTCGACGATCTTGGGTTGTCTCTATGTCTAATTTAGCCTGTGTCAGATCTTTGGTACATATGTACATGAAATGTTAACTAAAAATGGTTTGTTAACTTTTTAAGGTTAAGTTATCTCCAATCCTAGAGTTCAGACATTTCGTTCACATTAAGACACTTCGGATCTTCACTTTCCGCCCAATTCTGGAAGCTTTGCGTGTTGAGTGGCAGAACTAAACGCTGCGGTATCGCGCTTATAGTCCCACGATTGTGCCGCTGGACCACGACTGACCTCTGTCTGTTGATCTAGATTCCAGTAATGTAATGATAATGACTGTTAGGACAAAATATGACCCTAATTATTTATTTATTAAGCATAGTATCGGTGAAATACTTTCATTTACTCTTTCAAATAATAAATTTACGTTGAAAATTGTATCGACTAATAGATTAAAAGCATTTTTTTCAATATAATGAAAAATGAAAAGAAAAATATTTTCTCTCTTGTCTCTTAATGTCAAACGAGCTCTTTAGTGAAGGCTCGAGGGATACTCCTTTTCATACAAAAGTGGACGATGTCGACAGAAGCGTTATGACGACACTACTTGACCCGCATACTATTTTTATGTTGTTAACAATCGGCACTTACTGTTTATATTTTTGTCCAAAATATAATTATAAATTGTTTTAACTTAGGTAAATCTTATGTATATATAAACTGTATTAAAAGTGGTAAAGTAGAGTTCCGTAGTTTTAGAGACCGTCGCCGCCGCAGTGGACTTTAAAAGTTATAATTGGATTTGGTACCCTCTGGGAGTCTATTTATTAAAAATTCAGGACTTCAATAGTGGATAGACCATTTCATCCCTATGTATGTTAGCCGATTTTCAATGGTTCGGTTTTGTTTAGAAAAAAATCGAATTTTTGAAGAAAATTGGCAAATGCACGGTATTGGCATTCAATAAAGTACGACTGTTGCGAAATGGACAGGTTAGGACTGAAGTCACGCGTTACACCCTGTATAGTAAAGACGCTAGAGGAAATACCTATATTTAATTCTATTTAGTTTGAGAAGTTGTGGATTAGTAATTATATAACCGTTAGCATACGAGTAGAAGTCAGTTAATGAACATGTACGTCTTCGTGGTATGCTTATCTGGTTACGGCGAATGGCCGATATAGGTATATACCTAGGTAATATATATATGGTCGAGAATTGATAAGAATCTGGTAACATGTTGATTATCTAACCTTAGATTGACTGACTACAGGGAAGTAATGATTCAGCTAGTGTTATCTTTAGTTATTAAATCGGTCGTAGGTAACTTAAATTTTATATAATCTTTACGATTTTTTTTCTAGCTTTACGCTTTAATCCTGGACATGGCGGGGTAGGCAGAGAGAACCTGGGAAACTTTTTATTTAGTGAAATAGCTATATTTATATATATTAATTTTGTATATGTATTTAAAACCCTCTATAATATATTTGTTAACGTCGCAGTCAAGGCTACTTTCGTTCAAAGCCAGGCCATGTTTACCGACAGATTGCCGCGATCGATATTAGGTTGTTAGGCTTCACTTAAACCCTGCGGCGTTACGATTCACCTGTACAGTATGTGAGGTACCTTAACGTATTTAAAATGTCTTTATTATAAGTTCTCTACATATAAGATGATTTATTTTATACTACTTATTTTTTAAGGGGCGCATAGGCACAAGGTTGTAAGTGTAAGGGTAGTGAGTTCGATTATCACCCGTGGAAATGCTTTATTATTTATTAATATTTTCTTTTGTTCGCTCTGTTATCAAGACAAAGTGTAACGTTGAGTTTCGCCAATTAACTTACAATGCCTCAAAAATTCGTAAAGTGAGAATCGAATTGCCTCCCTGCATACGCTTGCTATATGTGATATACAGTTGATGCTGAAAAAAAAAAGTATATTTAGTTTTGTATACAAGTATTATATCAAATTTTATCCAATTTTATGCTCAATGGAATCGTAGAAATAGGTGCGGGTACATTGTGGATGAGAACCTCACGCTATGGGCTTTGGGGCCTTTGTTAAGGCAAAACTATCTTTACCGTTGTTAATAATATTAATACTCGGTGTTATAATTATTTTGTTTTTTTTTAAAAGGCATAAAGCCTTTTAATATTATTGGAATCGTAGAGTATCATTGTTGCCATCTACACTTTGTGAATAACAGATTAAATGTTTATGAACAGATGCACTAAAATACTACAAGTTTTGGCAAACTGACAACACTGTTCTTTTATTTATTCAATCATAGACAATAATATTTATTAAAAACAAATATTATTGTAATTCAGAAGTCTGTTAAAGTTTTCCAAAGCTAAAAGGTTCTTAAGATTGAAATCGATTAACGTACGTTGCATAAATGTCAAAGGTTAAAGAAGTAAATTAGATTTTATTAAATAGTAAGCAGTATGTACGTTTATATAAGCTCTACATTACATTTTCATTTATATAAGCTGTTTTTTTGGCTTGTAGTTAGAAATCTTAGTGTTAAGACAGTACGTTCCTAACTGTCCGTCCAATTTTAGGGAAATAAAGACTCAAATGCATCGCTTTGTATTGTTACTATAGCGAACAAACTAAAATGGTTCATTAATCTAAGTGGAAATCGAACCCACAACCGTCACGTTTACCGTCGGGCACTTAAATAAAAATTTAAGTTGATCTGTGAATTTTGTTTGTAGTTCCAACAATAAGTTGGGACAGGAAGTGTGATTTGCAGAATTCATGAATTATTAATAAATCTCCCAGGTCAACGCCATACGTTTATTGTGTTCTCGTTTATTATATTGGAATATTTTTCCTTTTTTAATAAAAAAATAGTTTGATTATTGCATATTGCATACCTACCTATAATTTTATAAAAGATAAACTCGAAGGTTTTATTCTGTCTCAATATCTCCTCTATGTCATGAATCTATCGCAAGTATTTTGAAAAAAAAAAAAAAAAACTTGAAGACGTCAAAGCAAATTCAAAATTAATTATGTATGCCACGTGTGTCAGTCCCAGTTTAAAAAAAAAATCGATTCGGGACTGACCCTCATTTCGATTTTATTGATATCGCCAACGTCAATGTAACGGGCCCCGCATGTTTCTAAATTCAGTAGCTTCGAACGTCACTGTGATCGAAATATTCCAAATGTTCTTTCGTATATATAGATAGATGATGCATTTGAATTTTAACATCTGCAATGTATGTTCTTTTTACTTATAGATATAGCGATTTTTTATTACCTTCTCACTGTATAGGAAGGCGAACAGAATTTAATCGTAAGGCACTTCGTTTATCCACTTTCCATTTTTCGAGACAAGCATTATTTGATATTATTCATTATTAATATTATTTTCATTTCTTCGCGCTGGTAATAAGGCAAAGCGCGGCGTTGAATTCCGCCGCTCAGCAAGCAATGGCCCAAAAATTCGGCGGAAAATAGGGAACGGAGTGTCTTAATATTAGGTTCCCTTCGTCTCCCTTCCACATATATATTATTATTGGAATAATTTTAGTATTTGTTCTATACGATATAATATTGCTATCTGCTGTAAACATTACGTTCAACGATCTGTTAAGCTACATCTACTATCTACATTTGTTAAGCGTTTTATCGTTCAATTTTTTGTTTATCTTTCTTTCCTTTGTGTGCTTTTCACACTTTTATATAATAAAAATAACACTATTTTATATAAATACAATAATTTAAAGTAAACTTCAACTCCCTGCGTCAGTAATTTGTATAGAAACGATTCGATTCGTTTCAAGTACATCTGAACGAACATGCGATGTTTCATCCAATCGATGGTTGACCTTTCAACTTTATATTATATAGCCTCGTGATTCGTGGATATTTCATTTTTATATTTAAAAAAATAAGGTATACTTAATTATTTTCTTAGGTAATAAGAATACGCAATGGTATCTAAAGTTGTCGTGGCAAACATGTTGCCAGGCATGCGACTGTGAACGCTACGGTTCCAGGTTCGATTCGCACTTGTGGAAATAAAACATTTAAAATTTTCATTTCATCGCTCTGGTAACGAAACAAAATGCGACGTTTCGTGACGAGTTCATCCGATATTCAACACGCAAAGCCTAAAGAAATCGGCAGAAAGAGGAACAGAGTGTCATGACACTAGGTTCCCTCTGCCTATATTGCTTGATATAGCGTGAAACTAAAACAAAAATATGATATGTTATTATTCCATTGGTTTCGCTCCGTAGCCGTTATTACATGTTTTTTATAACTTTTGAAATAAAACAACAAGGCGAGGGAACGCTATTCGGCGAAAACGCTGTTAATGTTACTATGCGGGTTTGAGTTTTTACGATGCGGGATACGAATTCCAAATGATGCCCTTGGCAATGGCGGGCGGCGGCGGCGGCCCGTCGGAACTTATTTATTTATGGTCTTTCTCGTAGGAGTGTATAAATAATATTGTAGATGATATGCGTGTTGTTTTTATGTTTCTTTCATATTTTATGGTGTATTCAGATAGAGATGGCAACTTTTCGGCAATTTTCGGAAAAACTACCTTCATGTAGGCCATGATGGTGTTGTTCGTTGTTTAAATTGTGGAAAATTATCACAATTTTTTTGTCTTTGTGTGTAAAGGGCTGTATTCATAGATATCGGTCTCGTATTCAAAAATGAAAAAAAATCTCAAAACCTCTCTTAGACTTGAAAGCGATTAATAAATACAGGCCTAAGTTTTGTACGCTTACATTGTATCAAATCTGGTTATGATAAAAATATGCTATGGCAATTTTTTAAGGGCTCCATTAGTATAAAAAATAATAATGAAAAAAAAATGAAATATATAAATATAAGCAAAAACAGAAAGCATCACTTAGTAATATTGTTTTCATTGTTCATAAATATGATACTATAGTTAAAAAAAACTAAGTTAATTAACCCCTACAGCCATGAGTTAATGTTTTCCCCCCATTACAGATTCCAGCCGCGTCTGCCGAAGGTCACTGCATTTGGTATGGCGTGTGTGCAAACGCTTCGGAGTATAAGAAAACCAATTGCTACTACGATGGCCCAGCGAAGCCAATTGAAGACAGCGCAAAGGTATGTGGTTCAAATTCGAATGAATTGTATTTATTTTTTCGTTTTGGTACCAAGTCATCGTGGCGTTGAGTTGCGCCGCTCAAAATTCGACAGAAAGTGAGGACAGAATGTCTAAACTCTAGGTTCCCTCTGTCTACCCTGCTATATGCGGGATACAGTGAGACGTAGCAAAAAATTGTATATTCTATGTACAATAAATAATAGATTTTATAGCGAATATTGCTCAAAAGTTTGTTTTACAATCACTTTTACCTACGTTACTTTTTCTTTAGTCTTTAGTGCCAAGCAAGGACTTTAAAATAAAAAAATATTTAAGAGTTACTTGACCTTATTTATTTGAAGTAAATATTCATCAGCACATTTCGTTTTTAATTGGCCTTATGACAAAAGTCATTGTAAGATTATTTACAGAAAAAAAAACTTTTCGGCGAAATACATATTATGTAAATAATAGTTATATTATAGTATTTTTCGAAATAGTTATAGTTGTAGTGAAACATCTAGAAAATATTCTTGTTATATAATTTGCGATGAAATTAATGGTGTTTTTGTATTCTTGAAAAATGCCCTAGATTTGTATGATCTGTCCTTTGTTGGTGGTCCTTTTGACCAGCTATCAACTATTCCTTTTACCCAATTTAAATAAAAAAATATTCGTTATACTATCGCCTATATAACCTAAAACATGCTACGTTCAAGGATGTGTTACAATTTTCGAAGAAACATCAACCGTTTTAGTTTTATAGAGAAGTACAAAATATTAATTTTGACTTTGACCTAAAATTTTATAGATTTATAACTACTACTAAACTAGCTTTTAGTTCAAATTGTTTTAGCTAAATTATTGTATTATGAAACCTTAGAGGCCTACTCATATTATTTAACATAACATTAAATACGCGGCGTTAAGTTCCGCCAATCAACACGCAATGCCTAAAGAATGGTAAAAAGTAGAGAATGTTTAGTGTTAAAACTTAGTGAAGTACCCAGGTTCCCTCTATCTACCTTGCTATATGCGAGATTAAAATATATATATTAACATAGATTGAAGTTAAACATACTGATTTTCTAACCAATATGGTAGTGTTTCCGAAACCCTATAAATAGAATACATAGTTTCGAGGTCCTTTGTAGAGACCTCAAGGACTAGTCTCCGATTGACGTATTGTACTTGGTCACGAGGCCTTTTCCGATGGAGGAAATTTATAAATTGCACTATAAACGATTTAAATTTTCTCCTTTTTTCATCGTCAAGGGCTTTGCTGGGCACTAAGTGGGTCAACCGCGAGGTTACGTTGTCTGTAATAAATCTATATATAGCGTTTGCATGCAATTGTGACGTTCGACGAAGCCTACCTATGTATAAACATTGGGTGGTGACCTGATCATCATGAACGCTGTTGTTGCGGTTTTTTTACTCAGTTGTTAGCAATTTAATGGAAAAGTGTTGTTTTCTATGTAATAAAAGGGTAAGTAGAGGGAACCTAGAAATAGTATTAAGATATTTCCGTTCTCAACTTCCCGCCAAATTCTAGAGGCATTGCATGTTGATTGGCAAATTCAGGCATGTTCATGGCTTTGCGTTGTTACTAGAGTAAGGAATATATTAAATATTTCATTTCCTCACGTCAGAATCGAACCTAAAACCTGTTGAGTTTACAGTAGCTTTTGCCTACTGGCCTCTGATTTTTGTCTATTTCATTCAAATGTAACGTGACAGTCGTGGTAATGTTAGCCTTTCTGTTTTACTTTACTTTTGAATTATCTTTATAGGATCTCTCATGATTAATTGTGTCAAATTACTTCGTGGCCTTGCTCCACATCTATTTCCAAAAAAATCTTCGAACATATTTGATGTTGCCGTTTATCTATTTTATTAACCGACTTCTGTAAGAAAAGGAGGTTATCAATTCGACTGTATTTTTTATTTTTTTTTATTTTATTTTTTTTTTATGTTTGTTACCTCATAACTTTTAACTGGGTGAACCGATTTTGATAATTTTTTTTTTATTTGAAAGGTATAGCTTTCCGAATGGTCCCATTTTTTTTTGGTCCATGTCTGACAATGGTATCCATGAGAAAATCACATAAGTCTTAAATTTGCATTATGCATGTGCGCGACTAATAGCCGAATAACTCAATGTCGCGCCAACCGATTTTGATGATTCTTTTTTTATTTGAAAGGATACACTTCAAGGATAATTTGGTGAAAGTTTGGTTAGGTTTCGATTATGGAATCCGGAGAAAATTGAGAAAGTTTGTTTTTTTTGGTAAAAAAATTAATTATACTGTAATAGTTACAAGCAAAAACTTTTTAAATTGATGTCAGAAATGAGAATCCTGATGGTTGCATTTCTTTTCAACCAACCTCAAAAAAGAGGATGTTCTCAATTTCAACCAACTTCAAAGAAGGGAGATTCTCAATTCGCCCGAATACTTTTTATGTATGTTCTTGTTAATATACCAAAATGTAACTTTGCACAAAAATAATACCTAATTAAATGAAGTTTTACATAGGACAATGACAACCAATCGTTGAGAACCACTACCACCACCATCACCACTCGTTTAAGAATCATCATCAGCATCATTTTAAGATCTACCCATCACTTAAAATCATAAAATAAATTAATTTTTAACAAAAAAAGAAAAACCGACTTCTAACAAGGAACTAAAAAGTGAAAAATAATTTTACAAAGATTTTATAATTTTGAAGTCGGTGTCAAGCTAATGCTACAACACCTTTACTACAATATCTAATTACTAAGACTGTTTGTTTTACTTGGCACCGACTTCAAAATTATAAAATCTTTGTAAAATTATTTTTCACTTTTTAGTTCCTTGTTAGAAGTCGGTTTTTCTTTTTTTGTTAAAAATTAATTTTATGATGTTTAATTTTTTGATGCCAGTCGTGGCTCAGGGGCACAACGCGACAGGTTGTAGGTTCGATTCGCATTCTAGGTAATATTTAATATATTCATTTTCTTTGTTCTGGTGGCCAGCAAACGCGCGGCGTTGAATTCCGCCACTTAACACTCAATGCCTCCAAATGGAAAATGAGGAATGGGGTGTCTTAACACTACCTACCCGGCTGTTCCCTCTACCTGCTGTATGCGAGATACAGCGTGACGCTAAAACAATTTTAGATTTGTTTCAATTTTAAAATACTAATATTTAATAGTACAATTCTCCCATCTCTCCATTCGATCTCTCCATTTTCTGTGTTCTTTCCACATGAAACAAATCAATTCTTAAGACTCACTCACAGAAAATCAACCAAAAGACTAGAGTAGTTATTTTGTAGATTAAGAATTAATCTTTTAAAAGTAGGTACGTAGATATTTTCAAAGTAACTAATAAAAAATATGAAGATAAAAATAGCTCTTAGCTCATAAGAAATAATGAATAATATGGCAATGACACATTTATGAGTATTTCCACTTATTGTCCTTCGATTTTAAAACAACTTAAAGTAAATTGTAATATATCTTATACATTTTAATATTTATAAATACCTACTGAAGTTACCTTAAAAACACTTGAACTCGTATCGTTTTTGATAATTTCTTTAACGAACTATTTTACTGTTAGTGAGAAGAAGCTGTTAAGCATTGTTTGGATTCGCCGTGAGGGTACCGGGCCCATCGCCTTGCAGATGAGGAACTCAGAGCATTGCCTTGGACTCGCGACCCAAGTCTGAGTTACCTACGGGGCCTCTTTAAATGAGAGATTCTTCTTATTCTAATATTCTTCCACTTTTATGAAGTTCAAATGTTTTTGTATATACATATATCATACATATTATGAACTATTACAATTTACAACTGTTATTGATAGAATATTTCGGTTTGTTTTGTTTGTACGATCGGTACATTTGTTTGCGTGGATTTTGCCACATGACGTGGGCTCGTTGCCAACGAACGTAAAGCAACTCAGTTGTAGGACTTTGGGTCTTTTGTACTGCTAGTATAGAATATGCTGTAACGTCTGGAGCACGGCTCATTGTTTACGTCGATGACGCAGTCAGTCACCTCTAAAGCGGAGTTCCTTTTCATAATTCAGTGAAGAGATTCACAAAGCGATCTGTATATATAACACCTCAGACTTCATCAAAGCTTTTTTGAACAAAATTGAATTATACAGTCGTCATCCACTTAAATTAGACTTCTTGCACGTCTTCGTTCTTAAGATATTTTTTATGAGTACCGTTTAATTAGTTTTGGTGTTTTTAAGTGTGTCTATTTCATTATATGAATACTAAGATAAGATAAATCCGGAAACATAAGACTATCTTAGATTGCAATGTCAAGTTCTGCTCACCGTGTTATTTGACAAGATTACCAAATTTTTTAAAAGAAAATTTTCTAGAAGACATTTATATTATGCGTAGTCACGAACCCGTTAAGTTTTTGTTATATTTGAAAAGATCCTTCCAAAATGGCGAAGAAAATAAAAAATAAGAAACTTCTGGAACGTTCCCAGCATAGCAACGGCGCCAATGACATTATAATTGACGTCAATAATGTCCACTTAACATTATTAATTGAAGTGGAGATACGCTACAGCGAAACGTGCGCTCTCATTGAACCCCTTAAATCTATCAAAAGTTCTAATGCATTTCGATCAGACTTCATTACTTTCAACCAGCTCTTCGGTTATTATTAACTAGCAAGTTGTAAGCGGCTTCGCCCGCTTGGATTTAATGTTATTTATATTGTTACCAAATTATACTAAATGTTTAGATAAATTGTAGTCTATGTGTTATTCTTATGTATAAGCTTTGTTAGTGTAAAATTTCATCTAAATCGGTTTAGTAGTTTTTGCGTGATATTAGAACAAACACACATCCTCCTAAACTTTATACGTTTATATTATTTCATAGTTAGTAAGTTGGTGAATCTATTGTTTTAATTTAATTTAAGTTGTTTTTTATATCCGGTCGGTGTTTTTTTTGTCACGGAATGTATACCTAAATTACGTTTGCGGCAGTCGAGGGATTGAAAAAAAACCGAATAATTA
>JAEBDU010013361.1:30473-50109 GCA_016802625.1 Heliconius numata | reverse complement strand
ACTTTGGTACGTCAGCATATTCGTAGGGTTAGAGTTACGTAACTCCTATATAAACAAAAACAATAAAATTGTTTGGTAAGCAAGAATAATTGTCGAAATTATGATCTTTGCGCACGTATATTTTTTTGTTTGTTATGTTAGGCTGTTATTTTAATTTTTGTATTATTTATACAAAAATTAAAATAACAGCCTAATCTCTAGCCTAGAATGTTTTTATTATAAAGTAATTTTTTTGCATTATTAGTTCATTTTATAAATAACCTAATATTGTCATGATCATTTTGTGACCTTTTAGTTTGTTTCTAGTTTAGCCAGTGGCCTACTTCTACTTGGTTATATGGTTTAATACAACTTTAGATTTGCAATATACAAAATTTTAAAGCGAGTTAAATTAGAATATTAGTTATATGTGGGAAAAGGTATAATAACACCGTTATTTTATAACTTTTATATATTCAAATTTGTTTTATTCTAGAGGTAAAAATATTTATTTTTGTTGATGTCAGGATGGGTTGGTACGGTTCGTAATATTTCCATTATAATGCGCATATTTTGAATAGTTTTTAATGTTACACTATTAACGTGTTTATATTTTTTGTCGTTGTTTTTTTTACCAATTTTTGTATGACCGTGAAGCGTTGATTATGATAGCCGGCGAAGTAATTAGAATTTAGATTTGTTAATGATTTGCAGTGATGTGTCGAATGATTAAATTTGTTATCTTTATTTATCTGTTATACTAGTGGACCCGGACGCGGCTACGCCTGCTTGAACTATAAGAATATTTTCGCGTCGGTCATACTCATACTATGCCGCCCGAAGGCTAGGTCATCTCGAATCAGTGACATCTCCTTAATTATTTATTAGAATGTTATACAGTAAACTATAATTTCAATCTAGATAAAATGCTAAAAGTGACTATTATATTTATTATATTTATTTTCATAAGGATGAATGTCAAAATGTCGCGGTAACGGTTGCGTAGCGACGCGACGGTTGTTATTAACATGGCAGAATAAATTGCATGTCAATTTTTTCTAATTTAAAATATATTAGTTTATATGTATAATGTAATGTTATATAGCCTATAGCACTTCTGAAGAATGCAGCTTTCATACAAAACAAAAACAATGTAAATCGGACCAGTAATGTCGGATCCAGAGATCTTAGCGTTCAAACAAACAAACAAACTCTTCCGCTTTATTATATTAGTATAGATCTGTTATATTAAACAATTTTTTTTTTAACAACTATTACATACCTTACTACTATGTAATACAAAGTAAATAATTTAAATATTCTTAGCCACTATATAATTATTGTGCGTGAGATGAGCTATTCTTGTCTAGTTGCGCAGTGGACCTCCAGCCTCTAGAGTCTAGAGTGTTCGTGTACGTGATTCGCGTAAAAGATATCACATTATACGAACAAGTGCCTTTTATATGAACAAGCACAAGGACTTTTAACAGGAACTCTCTGAGCAACTGAACGGATTGTCCTGAATTTTCTTCATGTATTGCATTATCTATCAGCTTGATATATTTATCGATGATAATTAATGTGTTTTGCTTATCTGTAATAAGCCATATAAAGTTTGCTATGGCAACATTGTTTTTTGATAGGTAGCCATGTCTCTAAATTGAGCTATAAAAGACGGTAGTTTTACATTTGAGGTAATTTGGTAATTCGGTGGAAAGTGGGGAATAGGTTCCCTCTGCCTACCCTCTTGTGTGCGGGATAGAGCGTGAAGCTGATTTTTTTATATATATTGTGCTGGACCTGTGTGTGTGCAGTCAGTAAAGGTTGCCCTGAAGCCAACAGACCTGTGGTCGCAAATCCAAGCCTCTGCTTCAAGCTCAACAGTATTAGTATATTTTATAATTGTTAAAAGTTTGAAATAACTATTAACAATTATAAAATTTGTTTTACATTTGTTTAACTTATTATTTTATTTTTCAATAAAATTAATTATAAGAACTGCAGATTTCTTCACACCATTCAATACATAAGACAACAATTGTTAGTTCTCGGTATAGTTGGTGTGCTAGCTTATTGGCAATATACTTGGTTGTCCTTCTTCAGCTTGCCGTATCGGTCTCTGCTTTGTTATATTATGAAGGTCAGATATGCATGCGATGTGTGTTTGCTTATGTCGAAAATATATATATAGTTATTTTTGTAACTCGTTTTTTTTCTTGCAATATTTTACTATTTCTTTCATAATAACAGAATAAATGGCGGACGGTGCTACAAATAGTTACGTGGAATGTATGAGGAGGGATGGAAAAGAAGATGAATGAGTTCCTAGATGTGGTGGATGAAAGAGATTTGGTAAACAGCATGTTTACCGTAGCGTTTGATGTTCCGTTTTCTCTGACTACCCCGCTAGGAATACAGCGTGAAGTTACGTTAAGTCTTTTATAATCAAATACTTAATTAATTGTTGATTATAATTATGTAATTAGAACCACCAATTCCGATTTTATTTTATATTATAACTTGAGATAACAGCGCGGCGTTTAGTTACGCCACTCAATACTTATTTTCTCGAATTTGCTACATTTTGCTATAAATAGGAAATATTTTATAACACTTTTTGATGGACGATCGTTTCCGCAAGAAGACACATTTTTATGTTTTGCAACTTTACTGCCAGTCAACGTCTAGTTTCAATGTCCGCCTACAAATACTTCATTAAATATAAACATTAACTCACTCTATAACCAAACATACCTACCTACCGCATAGTGAATCATGCAATTGCAAAATTCAATATTTAGCATTTGGACAACACGTACGTATGTAATACGAGTATATTGTGTAAGTTATACGTGCCCATACGTGCCCATGCATTTGTAAATTTTTTTGTGTTGTTTTTGGTCTTGCGTCTTAAAGTTACAGTAAATTTTAGGGCTTCATAGGTGTTGATTTAGGGCTCCTTGCTCTTTGATGCTTCTTAGCTATGGAAATTTCCTATTACTGACCTTGAAGTACGCCATTGATATGAATAAATGTTATTTGAAATAGTCCAGTTGATAATTTTTGTTGGTGTATTTTATGTTTAATGCATTTTTGGCAATATAATAAGAACTAATTCAGGCCAGTCGTGGCGCAGGGATACAAAGTGTGAGTGTAAACGCGAATGGTAGTGGGTTCGATCCTCACTCGAGGAATGAAATATTTATTTAAATTTATATTTTCAGTTCTTAGCAATGCCCCTTTTTATGTTAGTCCTTCCTTAGATAAATTCCCATTTCATACTATCGTATCTATGCAACATTTAACTTAATGATATTTTTGATTATAACAGTAAATCAGGTTTTTTTTTAATATTACGGTAGTGAGATATCGTTTTCTTTGTTTCTTTATATCTGCAAAATTTCCATTAATCTTCGTTGCTATTAATGTAACCCTACACTTTATAAATAGAAATCTAAATAAAATTAAAAATTCAGCATATTTGCTGGGATTGGTCGCATCGGTCACGCCACTATATTATAAAAATAAACACGACAATATTATACTTACTTATCAATTGTATCTACTAGAATGCAACTTTGTAATATGCATATAGAATAATCGTTTATCCGATTATAGTATTTATTGCACAGTAATTATGGATATAATTGTTTCAAAGTGGTATAGATCGCGAATCAACATTGATCCCACACTGTAATTATAATACATAAAATATTTTATTGTTACTTTATCTGTGCGATTATTTTATTTTTGCTGTTATTAATAATAATGCTGTAATATCTACTTATTAACAGACTTATAAAGAAATAAGTTGAGATAAATATTTTTTTTAATTACTAAAAATTTCTTAAACTATTAGAATGAATAAAAATTATATATATGTTTAATTATTACCTAAATGCTTATTTATATTTAATTTCTAATGTAACTCTCTAACCAAATAGGACCACTTCTATATTATGCATTGATATAACCATAACAAGAAATTGAACCTGTTACTATAGTGAAAGAGACTTCTACTCACTGGGTAGATCAATTATAAACCTTCACTCTTTAAATCGCTTTATTATGAACACTTTCTACTTGGCACTGACACTTAAACACTTAGCACTTAAACTATCACTTAATAACGTTTGCTTAGAGCTTACTAGCAGTATAACAACGTCGGGAAGACTGTGTTCAATACTGTTTTGAGGGTGTTTTTATAGGTACAATTTCCCTCCAAAACTAAACTTACCGGATGTATCTCATATTCATAATTCACAATAAAGATAGTTTCAGTGCTGCCAACATTTATAACATATTTCATATTAAAAATATTTACTTGCCGTTAAATTAATCTTATTAGCAATACTTATTTTTAAATAACAATCTTTATTTTTATTAGTAAAAGTATTTCATTTAATTTATAATCTTATGACAAAATCATAGTAACTTCCTACAGTTTTGACAATATAATGTACAATCACTATCAAAAAATATTTAATTGAAGTCAAATTACTAAATCATATTGACAATATTTATTTTAAAATTATATATTAACACATTGTCGACCGGTCACGAGTTAACTCGTGTTTTCATGCCCAAACGTTGTCGACCGGTCACGAGTTAACTCGTGTTTTCATGCCCAAACGTTGTGGACCGGTCACGAGTTAGCTCGTGATTTCATGCCCAAACGTTGTTGACCGGCCACGAGTTAGCTCGTGTTTTCATGCCCGAACGTTGTTGACCGATTACGAGCTAACACGTCATTTCACTTGCATTAGGAATTAAAAAATATTTGGCAAACAGTTCCATCTTTAGAAAAAGTATAAAATGGTCTAAAAAAGTTGCATTCTTTCTCATTAATTGTACTTTGTTCAATGCATTTAAAATTTACAGTAACTCTAACTTACAAAATAAATGAAAATTCAAAAAATTTCTATTAGAAGTAGCTAGGGAATGGATAACTTTAGATTCAAATGAATGCAGCTTTGTACCTGGCACTTCTTCGCGTACCATTACACGTAGGTGATTGCTATACAGCATATCATACTAAAAAAAAATATTAAATGTTATTTAAAAGATATGTACAAAATTTCATTTCAATTCAATATGTATAAATAAAGTTTATTGAAGGTTATTTAAATTGTTTCAGTTTGACATTGAATTACGAAATAATAGCCGGTGATATGAGATAGCTTCAGTGTAAAATTGCCGGTCAACAATGTGTTAATAAAAGTACTTCATTTATATTTTTATCTTCAGTCATAATAAAATCATAACAACTTCTCTTTATTTAAATACACCACTTACACATTTCGTTTCATTCTAATTAATCATATTCACATTTTTACTATAAACTCATAATGAATACTACCGCTAACAATAGTCACCTACTATAGTACACACTGTTCAACTGAGACAACACAATGGCGTCAACGCGTATTTGCTGACAGTGTAAACTCATTCATCATTTTATTCTCCACGTGTAAAACAAAGTATTTATGTCATTTCTTTTATAACTTTAATTGCAATACTTCATTTCTTTTTGTTATTATTAATACAAAAATATGATTCAATGAAATTAAAGCTAAATATAATAAAATATGAAAGATAACCAAATGTTTTTATAATAATATTTGTTTTTTTAACTAAACGATAGAAATTGCGCGTTGAGTGGCGAACTTTAACGCCGATTTTTAATATTTGTAATAATTGAAATTACGTAGCGGAGAATCGGAGAATGTTCGATCGAAAAATTAATAACGAAAGCTTGGTGCTTGCTGCTGCTAGAAAAATGAAATGACAAAAATACAGATTTTCATAAGTAAAAATACCCAAAAAATATCTAATATCAGGAATATTATATTAGTCAAAGAATCTCTTCAACCATAAAAATGACCAAATTTATGATATTTTTACATAATTCAATGGTGTCGCCATAAATAGTAAATTTAATAACTATAATGCTTATTTAAACACGGGAAATACGTTTGTAACAATCATATTATACACAAAATATGATTTTAATTTATGTATTTATTATAGAAGCTGTAATATTTGTCCTTGTGATGACTATTAAATCCGAAATATTATAATTTTTATTTAAGGCCAGTTGTGGTGCAGTTGCAAAAGTGTGTAACTGTAAAGGCGACTAGTTGTGGGTTCGATTCCTTTTTTTTCGCTCTAGTCTAGTGTCTAGGAGAATGGAGTGTCTTAATAGTACGTGCCCAGGTTCTCTCTGTCTACCCCGCAGTGTGCAAAATATATAGTCCAGCTAAAAATAAATAAAGACATATTGTAACTTAATCATGATCCCACTGAAAAAACGATTGTGTACCTAATGTTTATTACATCTTTTTTCTTCTTTTTCTTCCTGGCATTAATCCCGGCTATTTCCAGGGTCTGCCCTCCTACTCAACCTACTCCACTTTGCACGGTCTTTTGCGTCCTCGGTGGTTAGACCATTATTACATCTTTTTTATAACAGTTAATTACATTTTTAAACAATAAAGATATAATTAATAGGATTAATAAAATCGATACGATAAAGGAAATAATGTGAAGAAAAACATATGTGGCAAATCTATTGCGGATATCGATTTACTATTATTTAATAGTGTTATTTCTTGTTATCTATCTCCATTACATGTTTTATTGTGGTTTTATTATATCTGACATTTGTCTTGCTTATATAATATATATTATGTGCAAGGTTTATCGTCGACTGCACCACTGTAGCCTATTTACTAAGATTTCATCGTCTCGAAGGTCACTTTTTTTATTATAGCTTGCATATAGCATGGTAGGCAGGAAAGCCTGAGTACCTCTCCACTCCGTTCCTATTAAGATAATTATGTACCCTACTTTCTGCCGAATTATCTAAGTGTTTAAGTGGAGAAACTCAGCGCCGAGGAAATGATAATATTAAATATTTCATACCCCCGATTGGGAATCGAATCACAGTACTGTCCGTTGTCTCCATTTAATCGTCGTCGAATTGTGGCTTTGAGTTTCGTTAACCAATAGGTACCTATTAAAAATGGAATTAATCATTCTATTCTACTAGGTACTACAAGAAATGTTGTATTATGAAAAATGAAATGTTAAATAGAGTATAGCAAATTTTGTTTGATAAGAGACTGTACAAGTTTACGATAAGAAATTAACAACCATATTGATAAAATTCCATTAGTTGACTTTTTACTAGAATTCATGTGCAGGTGTTCATCGGAAACACTTTAAATATTTAGATATTCAACTATTGATGACTTTCCTTAATATCTTTATATGAAACACCTTGTATACCGCACATAGCAGATTAGGCGGAGAGAACCTGGGAACCTAGTGTTAATACTAACTATTCCCATTACGAAATTTCCATTCCCTACTTTTCGCCGACTTCTGGAGGCATTGCGTGTTGATTACTCAAATTGAAGGCAGCGCTTCATTCGTTAATTTTTCGTTACCAGAGAAATGAAAATGATTTTCTCCACTGGCAATCGAACCCACAACCCGTCGCGTTTACAGTCGCACGCTTGTGCACATGCGCCGTGACTGGCCTTAACATTGTTGTACATTTTTAAAATCTAATTAATTATTCATATCGATCTGTACCAAATTATCGATAAAAATACGGAAATATTCTAAGTGGCATATTATTCTTATGTTTAACATGAAATCATATAGATCTGTGTCACTTTAGCCTTGATACATAGTTTAGTTGATATCATTGGCCTCTTCATGATTCAAATGGAACTTGTTTAAAATATGTTATAATGTTATAATATTATTTCGTAATTAAAAGGTTTTTTTAAAACTAATATTTTTTACTATGAGAAATACTAGCTTTTGCGTATATTTTTATTAAAAATATTATTTGCCACTTTTGGTAGGGAATGATTGTGTATTTGATTTGTGTCACAGATTCATATAATTATTATGAAAATACACACAATATTTCATTAAATAGTTGGACAATAGGACTTATTAAGCTCGATAGCTCTCATTTCAATCATAGTATTTGATGAAATCAAAGTACCCAAACAATGTCCCCTTGATCTCCCTCGACATCGCTTAGGCCTCGTGATTCATCATCAGGAATGATATTATGAATCACGTTTTGGGCGTTAGCTGATAAGGAGCAAGATTATCATGTCTTGTTTTGATTTACTTGAGACTTGGTACTACGTCTTGGAATTTCGATATTATATACTAAGTTGCTATCATTTGTAGATAATCTTAAAAAATACAATTGTTTATATACATTGTCGTCACTTTCTCATATATTTTGAAGTCAATATATTTTATTTTTTAAATAGCTTTTATTAGCCTTAGATTTTTTTAGCCATAATGTATGTCCCAAATGCATTACGATAGTATAACTTAATTTATGTTATAATATTTAGATACGCGTACTTTCTTGAAATTTACAATGAAGAAGTGAAAATGTAGAACATTCTCTAAATTACCTATCTAATATGAACGTAATTAGCTCACCTATTCATTTGTCCCAAAATTCTATAAAAAGCTTGATTATATTTTAATTATACATAATATAAATATAGTTTGCGACCTAGATTGAGCCTTATATGTGTTATATTATTAATATAACATTAATATGTTATATTTTTATTGTCTCTAATACAGTCAATTGTATAGTATAAATTTTGTGATTCTCTTACAGGGGCTTTTGGAGAAGTACTGTCCTGACATAGCGGCTGGCGGAATGACATGCTGCGACACTCAGCAGTTGAAGAACTTGGATGAGAAGATCAAACCAGTTATGATCCTCGCGAGGTGTCCCGCGTGTTTGGAGAATTTCTTAAAACATATCTGCGGGATGACCTGCGCGCCTAATCATAGTGATTTCTTGAAACCGAAACTAGCTCCATTTAATGGTAAATATTGACAGTTTTATAAAATAATTTCACACTTCTTAATAATTTAGTAATGGAATCAGTGGCGACTTTGTCTTGCCAGGATATAAATAAAAAATATATTAATTCATCTACACCGGTATTGTATCCTCATGATATTCACTCCCGTCTATTGTGTTGGTTGTGTTGATGAAGAAGAATGAATGGTTCCGTTATATAACCAAGTACAGTTATTGAATATATATTTAAAAAGGGGAAAAAACAATAATGTGTTTTTTTTTTCACAGCAACTCATCAAAAAGTATCCGAGTTGGACTACCACCTCGGTGCAACATACATGAACACTACTTTTGATTCGTGCGCGAGTGTAAGTAAAATTATTTTTTCATATCATTTAAATTACAGTAGGTATCAATGATACTGCAGGAAGGTCACGTAAAAAGCTTTAGGATCCCCCGGAGGGCATGTATGTTGAGGTTAATGATAGTGGACGAGGCGAAAAATGTACTATTAAAAAAGGTTTTTTAATCAAATAAGTGAAATGAAGCGTTTACCATTCTATTATTAGTATAGATTTAGTAAGGATATATATTTTTGGATATATTTATTTATCTCTTATTATTCTTATATATTACAGGTACAAATGCCCTCAACCAACCAGCAAGCATTAGACGTGCTGTGCGGGAGTGACGGTGCTGAATTCTGCACCCCACAAAAGTGGTTCGACTTCATGGGAGACGTGAACGTGCCCGCTGTGCCCTTCCAGATCAATTATCTTAGCGGGGACGAGCCCGTCGACGGGTTCACACCTTACAATCCGTCTACTCGGGCATGTAATGTTGGTACTGCGGTAAGTATATTCAATGTTGGTCTAATTTGATTGTTTAACTAAATTAAAATTTAGAGTCTAATTTTTACAAGCTATTGTTTGACTTGCTGTGTTAGTGTATGCGAAAGCTTTCTATCTCTATTTGATCCATTTCCTATGTTCGATTGAGTTGAAATTTGGATTACGACTTTAATTTTGATGACAATGGAATTACTCATAATCTATACTTATAATAAATCTGTAGAAAAGTCATTTCTGTACATTGAAAATATTTAAAAAAAAAAAGCTAGGGTGTTAAAGGACAATTAACAGAATCCATTTCCAGCATTTTTGGAATTTTTGTCTGTTTGTCTGTTTATCTGTTTGTCTGTTTGTCTGTTTATGTGAACATGTATCACGTAAAAAGTACACATTTAACCAATTTTTATATATAAAAATTACAAGTAAATCAGAGTAGGTTTTAGTTTTTATTTCATTGTAATCGCTTCACTCTATCAAAAGATATAAGTATTTAATGTTTTCAAGAAGTTAATATTGGAGATCTATTGACAACAAATGGTAAGTACTAACGAATCTTGACAACGAATAAAACATATTTCAACAAGTTATTATTTGTTAAGCATTAATTACTTCGGGAGAAATATTATTAATTTTAAAACTTTAGCAAAATATAGTTTTTGATTATTTATACAGAGAAAACGGTATGTTTTAAATATGATCGAACGGTGACAGTCTAACTATTAGCACAATAGATGGCGCTCTGGCAAGATTCTCTGGAAAAAAAAGAATTTGGAAGCGTTTTAATTACATGACTGTTGATAAAAATAAAATATAAATAAAATTAAATAGTCTGTGAAGGGTAGCAAAATATAGTTTCTGATTATTTATACCGAGAATACGGTATGTTTTAACTATGATCGAACGGTTACAGTTTAACTATTAGCACAATAGATGGCGCAAAATTCTCTGAGAAAAAAGAATTTGGATAAAAAATATATATATTTTTTAAGCAAATTTGTTCATAGTAAAAACTACTGAATAAAATATAAAGAACATTAAATAGTCTGTAAAGGGTACACTATTAAAACATTATGTACTCAAAGTTTTCAAGTTTATGTTTGAGAAAGGTGAAACATACGTAACGATATCTATTGACTACATAGACGTACTGTGATGAATGTTGATAACGCGTAAAACATATTGTTGCGTTATTATTTGCTAAACATTTATTACGTCGGAATGAATATTATTGATTCTAATGCATCAAAAAAAGCAAAACATCGTTTACGATTAATATTATTTTATGTTAAAAGAAATTTAAATAAAAACGGTATGTATTATCAGTTTCAATGACAATAGATTCTGAATCGCGCTGCAATTCGTGGCGAAAGAATGAAGTTTGTTGCGTTATTAATTATTATTTGTTAAAAATTAATTACATCGGAAAAGAATAGTAATCATCTCAATACTTTAGTAATCTATATATATAAAATCGAAAGGTCACTCACTCATCACGAAATCTCAGAAACTACATGTGCTAGGAATCTCAAGTTTTGCATAGGAGTTATTTATACATATAGTTATTAGAGTTATGTTGGTGCTCGCTAAGACGGGAATTTGCAATATTCGACTTTTAAGGAGTTGTTTTTGGGGTTGAAAGTTTGTATGAAACTTCGTTACTAAAATGCTAGGAGTCTCAAATTTTGCATGACAACTTATAGGACGTAGGTACTCATGGAGACAGAAAAAATAATAATAATAACGTAGTTCACGCAGGCGAAGCCGCGAGTGGGCCGCTAGTCTATAATATTGTTCATACAAAATGGCCGCCGCAATAAAATGGCGGATTACAATATCGGTATCAAATGAAAGGACTTGATTTGTTTGTTTTTAAGAATTTTTTATTAGAAAATTGATATATAAATAAAAATTACATATAATTTTTTAGTGTAAACATGTTAATAGATAAAAAAGAACTTTAAAATCAATGTAATACTTACATTATTAATTAATTAAACCTACGTCCCCAGGGCCAGCCCGGGTGCTCTTGCATGGACTGCGAGGCGTCATGCCCTGCGCCTCCGCCCTCGCCACCCCCGCCCCAACCCTTCAGCATCTCTGGCGCTGACGGGTACGCGGTGGTGATGGCCATCGTCTTCCTCATCTTCACCACACTGTTCCTGAGCGGCGTGTATTGCTGCAATCAGCAGGAGAACGTTGTTGGTTAGTATTGTTTTGTTTGTAGGGATGGTTAGCTTTTGTAGCAGTCAGAAAGACAGTAATTATTTTTTTTGTTACTTTAAAAAAGGATGAAATAGTTTTATTGACAGCTAGAGATAGATAACAGATAGAGTTAGTTTTTGAAAAAAAAAAAAATTTAAACATTTCTTAATTTCTCTTCTTTTCTAAGTTTTAATATAATTAAATTTAAGAAGTTATATTAGGTTATGTATTTTATAATAATTTGGTACTTACAGAATAATATCAATCATTTATATAATTATTATAATAATAAAATTAATTTAAGTTTAATTATTAATTTTATATATTTTTTTATTATAATATGATTATATTATAAATATTATTCTAACACAAATAACAGCCTATATAATGTTTACATGATTATTTTAACAATTTGGTTGCGGAATTGAATAAATATTGCATCCAGTAGAATAGATTGTATGAAATACAAACACTAATCACTATATACTTCAAGTTTTGTTGAAAAGCAGCGCTTTTTTAGATTAAGACGGTAAGTTACATATACATGCACTTTTTTTGTTACACATATTTATGACTATTATTAAGAAAACACACTATACAGGCTGTTCTGACTATTGTAAATAAAAAATATATATATATTTTATATGTTTCAAATTAAACTACTTAAAGATCACTTAATAAGTATTAAAGATAACTTAGGCGGATAGCAGAGAACGGAGTATCTCTCTCTCTCTTGTATAATAAAATATATAGATAATACAATATTCAGAATAATTTTTAAAATTTTATAGTCATTTTAAATTGGCAAAATACAAAATTAATACGTACACAGGCTATACACACCTCTCACTACCTATTTACACCAAATATGACCCTTGACAATAATTTAATAACCTAAACTTGCATGTATCGTTGAGATTATGAAACAAAAACGGATCTAATATAGATGTCAATTTCGTTATTATCAATTTGCATAATAACATTTTTTTTTAGTTTTTCAATTCTAAGTATAGCATATAAGTTTTTTATATTCATTTTTGTTTTGGAACAATGACGATATGCATATATTATTCATATTTAGTTAAATTTATTATTATTAATTGCGGACACACTGGCTTTAAAAAGTAAATTGTTTAAATTAAAATACAGGAGGAACTTTAAACTTATATCTTATATTATGAACGCGACAGCGAGTTGTGTGTTCAATTCTCACTCGAGGAAATGGAGTATTTAATATTTTCATTTCTTCGCTATGGTGTTGATGCTAAGCGCGGCCTCCAGAATTCAGAAATTGTTGGATATTATCTTATCCAAATTCTTAAGCACAATTAGCTTATAAACATAACAAGTCAGTCTGTCGGCATCTGGTTTCGGTAACATTAACACGGTGTGGGCACAGACGGGTGGGCGCGCGCGGCGGAGGCGAGGCGAGGCGGCCCCGAGACCAGCCCCCTGCACAGCCATCGGTCTAGTATGTATTTTGTGTACATTGTGGATTTGTTTGTTTGTTTGTTTAAATGTAGGTTTTGGGTCTTTTTGACAGTTAAATTATTAATTTATCGGTTTTATTTGTTGTATTTGCCATTGTTGTTATTACTTTCTAATTTTGCAATTTAGGGTTGGATAGGGGAAAAGATTTTGTTTAACAAATGGAGGAAATAGTGTTTCTATATTTTCCCTAGTAACTAGATTTAAACTGAATGCATTATATTTTTTTCATTTCTGGTGTAATAATGGCATCTATTCACAGAATAGAGATCAGTAGAGAAAATGGATAACTTTTTATTTTAAATACAAGACCCACAACCTCTAAAATTTTTTCAAGTTCTTTCTGTAATTATTATATAGCGTTTTGATGGTTCTTTATTATTTAAGTGAACTTTTGCATGCAATTATTACTAACTCTATTTTTATTCTCTTTTATTTTTTGCATGTTATTTAGTGTATTTAATTTATTCCATGTATATTATATTTATAATATAAAGTTGATTATATTTATTTAATGTATTATAGTTACATGATGCCTATAAGATCTTTTAGTTCTGTGTCTCAGTATTAATTAGGATAGGTAGATTTTTGTGTTTGTACATATATTAGACATGTCTAATATGACTATTTAGTTACGATTAGTAATACTAGAATACTTTTAGGCGTAGCATCAGAAAATAATCAAGAAATGGCGACTAATCCAACGTCAACCAGATGGACGGCGGAACAACAAGAAAGTCCTGAAGAAGCAACATTCTTTGAAAGGCTGGGAGCGGAAACTGAAACTAAATTGGAGGATTTCTTCCAATGGTGGGGTTGTATAATGGCGTCGAAGCCTTGGATCGTACTATTTGTCGGTAAAGCTAATTAATTTTCATTTCTATTTAATACAGTACGGTTGGTGAGTCGTGGCCGCCCTGAAGTAAGCTGTAGAAAAATGCGCAGCTTTGACTTTAGGATCTTTTATTATTTTTGATTATTTTCTTCGAAATTATGCGAAAATATACAAAAAGCTTCACATCAGAGCGGAAATGACATATCGGCCTTACTAAAGTTTTAAACGTTATAAGAGCTATTAAAAAGTGGTTGTAAATTGGGTTTTCACATTTTTGCTACTAGTTTACATTTTGCTATAAATAGAATTCTGTACGAGTTAAAGTAAAAAAAAAACACTATCTAACCAAATAATTTAATTTCAGGTCTATGCGTAATAGTAGGTCTTGGCCATGGTATTAGATATGTACATGTCACCACTAACCCAGTAGAATTATGGGCAGCGCCAAATTCTCGTTCTCGCTTAGAAAGGGACTATTTCGATTCCCATTTCGAGCCTTTTTATAGAACTGAAATGTTGATAATAAGTGCTAAGGGACTTCCCGATGTGGAATATACTGCTCCGGATAATACTGTCATGTCTTTTGGACCCGTCTTCAATGCTACCTTCCTTTTGAAGGTGTTGGATTTGCAGAATAGGATTATGAGTGAGTAATTTTTAATTTTATATAATGTAGTATATGATTTAAATTTAGATACTTAAGTAGCAGATGTAAAAATACAATTATATTATTTTCCAATAACATTGGAAAAGTTTGGAAAGGAACTTTGCCATTCAGTTCCATCTATTTTTTTCTCTCTGTGGAAAATAATTTGAAGCTGAAAACTAACACCTTTATTATCACCAAGTATACACAAAAGGAGTCGTCCATCGTGCCAGATCCCGTCACTCAATTTTGAAGGGGGGTCTCGGCAAAAACACGATATATCCCAAGGAAGTGTTAGTCTTATTCCTCACCACATATCACCAAAGGTGCAAAAAAAATATTTTAGAAACAGCAACTGATTAATGGACGGCCGCTAAGTGGAGAAGAAATACATGTGTTCATCATTTGGCCGACCTTTGCGATGCAGGCTCAGGGGTGCCTGTGACTTACGGCTAACATATATATATATAAAATACACACGGCCTACATATATATAAATAATATATAAAGCATAAATAAAACATATTTTCCTTTTAGATTTAGGCAATGAAACTAAAATCGAGGATATATGTTTCGCCCCCCTTTCTTCTCCGTTCACGGGCGCGGTGACCCCTGACCGCTGTGCAGTGCAATCCATATGGGGCTGGTGGGAGAACGACCCGGATCAGGTCACTGATGATCTTGAGGACAATGCATACTTGTCGCGGGTTTTGACTTGTGCACAGTGAGTATTAAATGTTTATTTTTGCCTTTGGTTTTTACCTCTTTCCTCTTGTTAGCTTCGCTATATTTTTGGCGGAGTAGGTAGAAAAGTTTATTTTTTAAACAGACAAGCTCATATATATACATATATATAAATCAAATAAATCTATAATACACATCATAAAAAGCACATCATGAAGTTTAAAAAATGTCCTACCCACAGCAACCCCTACATGTGTCTGTCAGTGTGGGGTGGTCCGGTCCTGCCTGGAGTAGCTCTCGGTGGATTCCTCGCCCCGGGAGAGCCTCTAACAAAACAGTCACGGTTTCATCGTGCCGATGCTCTTATACTAACGTTCCTTGTTAACAATCATCATGATAAAAATAAGGTATTTTTGTATATTTTTTTAAGTTTTTTAAACTTAATTTTAAGGGTAATATAAAAATAATTTGTATATAATGATGAAAAGTATTATAAAATGTATTTTTTATAAATTAAACAATCAAAAATATTTTTCAAATCATTCCTTATTACAGTTAAAACCAGCGTTAGAATGGGAGAAAACATTCATAAACTTCATGAAGAACTACACAGCAAATGAAATGCCATCTTACATGGACATAGCGTATACTTCAGAACGTTCCATAGAAGACGAACTGGATAGAGAATCTAAATCTGACGTATCTACTATACTCGTGTCGTACTTTATAATGTTTGCGTATATTGCTATATCTTTGGGGAGATATACTACGTTTTCGAGGCTGCTTATTGATAGCAAAGTTACCCTTGGTTTGGGAGGTATGATGCTTTTTGTATTTGTTTAATTTGTTTTTTTTATTAGTAAATTTAAAATTTGATAAAAAAAATCTATATTAGTGAAACATAAAATCACTTCTCTAATTTGTATGGCAAAAAGAGATTTCTTTTATTGCATTTCACTAGTAACTTAAGCAAGGTTCTTATCTTTTGTACTAATATCTTTTGTTTCTACAGAAGACATGATGAGCAATAGCTCTATCTATAGATTAATTATAGTCAGTTGGTTTGTTTGTATATCTGTTCTAACTTTTTTACTTTTTTAATTATTAATATAATTCAAACTATAATAAAGAACATTAAACAATCTAATAAAACTAATAAACAAATATATATTAACTAATAAAATATTTTACTTCCCAGGTGTCCTAATAGTCCTCGCCTCAGTGGTCTGTTCAATAGGTATATTCGGTTTCTGTGGGGTCTCAGCTACCCTAATCATAGTGGAAGTGATACCGTTCTTAGTACTAGCGGTGGGAGTTGACAACATCTTCATATTGGTCCAGACCAGTCAGAGGGAGCCGAGGCGACCTGATGAAACAGTTGCACAGCATATTGGAAGAACGTGAGTGGTTTTATTTATAGTTTTTTTCATTTTCATGCTGTTTTCGGCATATATCAAGGCAGAGAGAACCTTGTATTAAGACATTCTCCATTCCTGAACTTCTGTTCAATTTTCGAAATTTGAGCGGTGGAACTCAACGCCGCGCTTAGTCTTTGTTTCTCTCTCTTTCTCAAGAGTGAAATAAAAATATTAAATAAATAATTCATTTCTGCAAGTAGGATTCCACCCCACAACCGACGACCGACCGCCGACCTGTCTCTCTTGTTATAAAATAAATATAAATATAATTATGATTTAAAATGTAATTAATATAATATATGTTTTTGTTCGACTTCACAGTCTAGGTCAAGTTGGCCCCTCAATGTTCCTCACGTCAGTATCAGAATCTGTGTGCTTCTTCCTGGGCGCCCTTAGCGACATGCCGGCGGTGCGCGCTTTTGCACTCTACGCGGGCGCTGCTCTCCTGGTGGACTTCCTGCTGCAGGTCACATGTTTTGTGGCCCTGCTCTCCTTAGATACGAGGCGACAGAATGATAATAGGTGGGTAGTTCTAGTTTACAGTATGGTCGACGAGTCGTGGCCACTCTGAAGTTAGGCTTTCTGAACACTCAAGAAGTATAAATAATCATATAAATCATATAAATAATCAAAAGGGCGGCATTTAATGTATGAGAAAATCTCTTTTGCTAAAGCAGTCAATGTAACAGAACAAACAACAAATATGTTTAATTTTTTTCTCTATTTGTCAATCTGTCTCTTTGTGTGTTTGTGCACGCTAATCTCAGAAAGGTCTTAATCGATTAGAATGTATGCCCTCAGCATCTAATGTTTCTTTTATTTGAATCAATTTATAAATATATCAATATAAAGTATTTTTTTCATATAAAATTGGTATAGAATGGCTATTTTATGGAATTGCCTTAGTGTAGTTTGCCTTACTGTAGTATTTAATGTATTTAAAAAATGATATAGTAGTTTACTAGTACGATATTGGTAAATTAGTACAAACATTTAAATATCATATTTAACTCGCCAGGTTCGATGTATTCTGCTGTGTGTCAGGCACGAAGGCAGAGGCCACCACAGCGGGCGAGGGCGGCCTCTACAACCTCTTCCGTTACGTGTACGTCCCCTTCCTGATGAAACGGGAAGTACGAGCCGCCGTTATGATTATATTCTTTGCGTGGTTGTGCAGTTCTGTTGCTGTGAGTATTTTTAATATAGGGTTCTTTTTACATTATTAATGTTTTATATACAGGATGTCCCAGGAGTCAACGATAAAACGAAAACAGGTGATAGACCAAGTCGTGACAGTTATGAGAAAAATATAAAAAATAATCTGTGTCATATATTTTTCATATTATATTGAATTAAAAAAATATCGGAAAAACCGAAAAAGTTCAGATATCTTAGATCCGTCATGCACGAGTCTGGAGGCATCGATCACGATCTCCATGGTCGGATAAGCGTTGCCTAGGCTAAGTGGCGGAAGGTCACTGGTGTGGTCTGCGATCGCAGGATACCGTCCAAACCTTTTCCGACTTAGGGGCTGGCCCACGACTTATAAGGATAGTGCTCGAGTCCGGGCTCTCGCAGGCCATATACTCGGCCTTTGACACATTGCCAATATGCATTTCATTCATGGAGAATGGTTTATGTAATGCTAATGCTGCAGCTAGAATGTATCGGAAAAGATACCAAAACGTTGAACGTCATCCCGATTATCGTTTATTTAGATTTTTCTTTCTTCAACAAAGAAGTAATCCAGCAAGTATCGTACCATTTCGGAATCCAGATTAAATGCGCCAACTTTTAAATTTACTTGCAAAAACAGTGTAGTACAATTTTTTATAGTACAGTCGGTTAAAGTACCCAACTTTAACCGACTGTACTAGTAGTAAATATTTTGAATTTAATGTTTGGCAAAAACACGGCATTTTATTGAAAACCGATGCAGGTATATTTCAATCTTTAACTGTAATTCACAGAAGGGTTACTCATGATTACATTAAAGACAAAAAATTGAAGAAAGAGTAATATTTGTAGTCTTAGGACTTGAAAAATCATCACAGGGTGTCGGTTTTTCCGATATTTTTTTAAATCAATATAATATGAAAAATACATGACGCAGATTTTTTTTTATATTTTTCTCATAACTGTCACGATTTGGTCTATCACCTGTTTTCGTTTTATCGTTGACTCCTGGGACGCCCTGTATATAAATTATATATAGTAATATTATTAATGTTTTGTTATTATTATTCCATCCTAATTTAGTTAAAATTAATTCAGTGACATTGACCTATTGATAATTTATCGTTTATTTATAATCTTTAAATCAGAATTTTCCAAAAATTTGAGCAAAATATTTTCCACCGTTTCTACATTTACAAAAGATTTCTATTGTCAGTGTCATTATTATAAAATTAAACCATATTAAATTCCAATTTCTTTCCCACCAGGTCGCCCCACACATAGACATAGGTCTTGACCAAGAATTATCAATGCCTCAAGACAGTTTCCAACTGAAATACTTCCAGCATCTCAATAAGTATCTTAACATTGGCCCCCCAGTCTACTTCGTGGTGACAGATGAAATGGACTATTCTGACAAGGATGTTCAGAACATGGTCTGCGGTACCAGGTTTTGTAGGCCTGATAGTGTTGCTATGCAGTTGTATACAGGTTTGT
>JAEBDU010013361.1:0-30463 GCA_016802625.1 Heliconius numata | reverse complement strand
TTATATCTTTTTCTTTAATATATAAATTTATCTTTATCTATTTAAATTTTCTTTTTTTTCCAGCTTACCGCATGTCGAACGTGACGTACATAGCTCAAGCGCCCAACTCCTGGCTGGATGACTTCTTCGACTGGGCCTCTTTGCCCTCTTGTTGTAAATACTTCCCAACCAATTCTAGCTTCTGTCCCAATGATTATACATGTAAGTTTGTTATTTATAATAAATTCTTTGATTTTCACGATTATTACACATTTGAAATGAAACAATTTAGGCGGATTAATCGCGTATTATATTATTATACATTTATTATACATTTTTGGAAACCCGACGTTTCGAACACTTTGCAGTAGTCCGTGGTCACGGGTAGATTGAGGTGGTATTTGTCTATCAGTTGACATAATTATTATATCGAACTACCGCCATTGATTTCTTATTGCCTCACATACCTGCCCTGGATTCCTGCAGAATGGGCTGACTCTATCTTGCCCTCTGGTATGGTGGGTTTGAGACTTCAAAGATTTTATGAGTGGGTTCCCAATGGTAAAAAGTTTTTTTTATGGAAGGGGGTAATAAAAGACTTCCAAGTCGCCCAATTGTTTTTGTTTAAGTATTTTACGAGATATTACTCACCTACATTCTATACCTGGTAAAAGTGATAATTGATAATTTTGGTGATTTATAACGTTCAGAGTAAATAAAAGTTAAATGAGTACTACGGAATTAAATGACGAACGATTTTAACATATATATTTCTAATTTCAGCTACTTGTAAAGAATGTAACATACCTCTAATCGGTCCAGAAGAGCGTCCAAGTCCCTCAGACTTCCAGCATTACGTGCCCTTCTACCTGCAGGACAATCCCAGCCTCAACTGTGTGAAAGGAGGCCACGCGGCCTACGGACACGCGGTCAACTATAATATGTTTAACAGGAGTCAGGCTAAAATTGGTGCTACTTATTATCAAGGTTTGTTTTGATTATTAATATTTATGTCAGTTTTTGTATGTGTGAAATTAGAAATCAATGTTAAGATGTCATTTTGTTATTAAGTATAGAGTGTACTTTATTTTTTATATCGTTTTGTAATTTGATTTATGTTATTTTCTATTTAGACATGTAATTGTTAATTTGAATTACATTATAGGTTTGTTATGTAATTTTTTTTAATATTTAAGGAAATAAATATATTCCATCAAACAAAATTATCACATTATATTAAAAACTCTTTATATTTGAGGTTATTTTAAAATTTTATTAATATATGTATACGTCAAACAATGCAGTACAATTAATTAATATATATTTGAACAGGATACCACACAGTGCTCAAAACAAGTCATGACTACTACACCGCCCTCCGTGCAGCGCGCTCAGTAGCAGCTAACCTCACAGAAACACTGCAACGTTCACTACGGGAAGCCGGCAAACCTGGCACACCTACAGTATTTCCATACTCTGTGTTCTATGTGTTCTATGAACAGTATTTGACTATGTGGCCGGATACACTGAAGTCGATGGGCATTTCTGTTTTGTCTATATTCATTGTTACCTTCGTGTTGATGGGATTCGATTTGTTTTCGGCTTTGGTAAGTTAAAGGATATTTTTTTTCGTTTCACGGTGTATCCCGCATACAGCAAGGTAGGCAGAGTGTTAAGACACTCAGTTTGCACGTTTTGCTTCAATTTTAAAGCCATTGCCTGTTGTGTAGCGGAAAGTAACGCCGCGATTTCCTTTTATTAGAGCGAGAAAATAAATACCTTCAAATTTAAATTTGGCCCACAACCTTCGTGTTGTCCGGCGCTGTGCGTCTCTGCTGTGGCTTTTTTATTTAGTGTATTATAAACTAAAATTAAAAGAACAATTTTAGTTTTTTTTAACAATTATTACGCTAATATATGTATATTTTGTTGGATTTATAATCATACAAATGTATTATTATACATGATTCCAGGTGGTAGTAATAACTATAACAATGATTGTCGTAAACCTCGGCGGCCTAATGTACTGGTGGGGTATTAGTTTGAATGCCGTGTCATTGGTTAATTTGGTAAGTGGCTAAATATGTTTCAATCATTAATATAAAATTCTGATATCTTATAAATTATGACTTTAATATCGCTGTACTGTCTCGTCTTGACTTAAATTTTTACATATATTAATAGAAAAAAAATCTCTAATATGGTTATAAAAGTATATCAGTATTGTCTTCATTTAACCATATTTGTAATTGTGTAATTTATTTGCTAATCTTTTTATTATTTTCTTCAAATAATATGGATTCGTTTAAAATGTAAATAAAAATTCTAAACATTTTTTTGTTTACTTAATATTATGTAAAGAAAACATACTCTTGGTGTCCAGGTGATGGCGGTGGGCATAGCGGTGGAGTTCTGCTCGCATCTGGTGCACTCGTTCAGCGTGTCAGGCGCGGGCGGGCGCGTGGGGCGCGCCTCGCACGCGCTCTCCACTATGGGCTCCTCTGTGCTGTCCGGCATTACGCTCACCAAGTTTGGGGGCATCATCGTGCTGGGCACCGCCAATAGCCAGATCTTCCAGGTATTTCAGGATTTTTTAAATTTGTTTTTTGGTCCAGAGGTGTTTGTATTGTCTAGCATTGACAAATTTTGGAGGAATCATTGTGTGCTATTCCTTTACTCGTTCACATCCCACAGTCGGTCGGATAAATAATAATAATATGCTTGTCCATGCTGTTCAGAATCGCATTGATGAAATTTAGAGGCCATTCAGTTGTTTTGTGGGACACATTCAACTCTAAATGCAATGGCTTGAATTTAAACGAAAAGCGAAAAACAGGGTGCTGGGACAAAACCATTAAACTGATTATATTTCTTTATTTTTTATCTTTAAATAATAATATATTTTCCCCCCAGGTGTTCTATTTCCGTATGTACTTGGGCATAGTACTGATCGGCGCCGCACACGGACTCATCTTCCTTCCCGTTATGCTTAGTTATATTGGTAAGTAAATACATAAATATTACATTTTTTTGTTCACTTTTGTATGTGAAAAAATAATTTATGCAGCTTCGTTAAAATTCTTTGTATGTTGGTCTATTTTTTTTCTAATTGTCTTTTTTATATAATATTTTAATTTATATATATATATTTTTATGTGTGTATTTTATGTGTATATTTTTTGATATGTGAGTATTTCAAAATTTTTTCGTGTCGTGTTTTATTTTACTTAACGGCTAGTTGAACATTGAGTTAAAATACAAAGAAATAAATATATCTTGCTATTGTGACCCAAAAATGGGAAAAAATATTATCCGCTTCTAGTTTAGAAAGACAAAGTTTGTTTACACAAAGATATTTATCAAAATGTTGGTAAACAAAATTAATGTTAGCTAAGTATTTTCTTATCCTTGAATCCATTCAATTAGGTCACCTAATACCTTGTAATGTACTTACAAGAACAACTTTTAACTTGAGTATATTTTTAAAATTTTATGTATATATTACAATTTTATTTAAAATCGTATATTGTTTGAGTTTAAACCTTGCGATTATTTATAAGACGAGGCGCAATATTTAACGCCACAACTTAGTACAGTAGTTTGGGTCTAAAGCTGACTAAACCTTCACACTAAACTCTTTCTGTAATTTTTTATTTCGTTTTAAGAAGAATCATAAAAATTTACGAATTTACTCAGCCATCTACTAAAAATTCTTTTTGTATGTACATTATGCATCTCGTCTTTTTTCTCATTTATATGAAAATTTCAATTATTTAAGTTTTTTTCACTGCTCCTGCATGTCATTTAATTTTATTTATTTTTTTTTGTTTTGCGCATTTTTTGCTTCTTGTATATTGGACCTTATTATTTAGTCATATAGTTTTAGAGCACTTATGGCGTTTAAGCCACTTAAAAAGGCTTAATAATGCCTTATTAGTATTAAAAAATTAAAAAACTTCTTATTATGATAAATTTTGCTGATGTATGATTTGTAATATAAATTTTTTACAAAATTTTGTTTTATTAACCCAAGGTAAGGTTATGCTGTCTACACACTAACATGCTAATACAAAACAATTAATCCTAGCTTTATTTTTAAAGTTTTTTCTCATCTCATACTAATAAAGGTTTAGGGACATATACTTACATAACAAAATATTTTTAAGCTTATGCCTATATTATTAGTGTTGCTATGCATATTATGAACATTATAATTTCTTATTTATGTTAGAATATTTATTTTTTCAAAAACTACGTATGGATTTCATAATCACAACATTAATTCCTATTACAAAACATTAATACAAATATACACTCATAATAAAAAACAGCGTTAGGGTATGAAATATTTCCACAGTAAACAACGGTAAGTAAAAACAATTTTCAGGATCGCCGGTCAACAAGCAGAAGCTGGCGCGCCAGCTGCTGCGCGGCAAGGAGGTGGTCGCCGAGACGTCCCTCACGCGAGTAAGCGAACGACAATATAACTTTGACAAGTTGCTCGCGTGATTACCCACGAGACTGGACCTTGCATTGCATTTGACACTTGCGTTTGACAGCTTCTGTCACTTTTGTCATGTTGGTACACTTGTACAGGCAGCCTAGCGTTCGCGTTAGGCTGTATGGCCTACTATGTTTGTCGAAAATTTAAAAAATATATATAATGACAGGCTGAATGTTTTTTTCTTGGTTCATTCATCTAAATTATATTTTTTTGTCATAATATTTAAAGTCATTTATTTTTTCAATATTATATTTTGTATAGGATAATATAAAATTTGATAAATAAAATATAATCGCTGATAACTATTTATAAAAACTAAGAGCTTTTTGATAAACCTTATAAAAAAAATCTATTTTTCTCTTGGTGTTAAATTTTGTAACCTAATATCATTTTAAATAGTTTTATATCACACTTATAATAAATATAGTGAAATAAACAATAATGTCCATTCAATGTTAAGTTGCTAACTCATTTCTTGTAATGTAATCTAACAAATTAACGTTTTTTTACTCGACCCGGTAGTAATGCTTTGGGGTAATCAAGGTGTAAGGCGGATAGCGAGACAATACCTTATAAGAAATGAGATTTTAACATACGCTTCGCTATTAGTTACACTTTGTGTTAAAATAATGTTCACTTAACTTGAATGGAGTAGTGACGTGCAATGTTCAATCTCGTTTCGATTACTAACTTATTGATGTATTAGTTATATATTTGGGAAGGTTCACTGTTGTTTAAATCTGAGCCCATCCCTAGTGGGTACTTGCGATTCTTACTTGCGGTCGATGCGACATATCGATTTGTATCACGATGTAATATCGTTATATTAAACTTGTCGCAAACTTTGATGGGAATTTGGTACCTACCTATTAATTATGAATAGCATTTACATGTAAAGGAGATTTGCAATTGGATTATTAGTTATAAAACAAAAAGGTATTTAAAAATTAAATTTATAGCAATATAAGGGTTTTGGAAGTTATTTTTCTAGTAAAGATAGTTTAAAACGTTGAGATTAAATCTACAATAACCGATTGCAATGTTCCTTAGAGGGCATGGTTCTAACCACTAGATGGTGGAAGGGCCTATATAGAATAATTTCCTCCTATGTTGCATGTTACCTTTCAGTGTTAGATGTATTTTTGACATTAGTCATTCCTAATTATTCGAATTTAAATAATAAAGTTATTTATCGATATCAACGTGTGAGTTATCGCGTTCTTACTTATTTACAGTACTTATGTTTGCGAGTACTTATAAAGTGTAGTTTTTATTATAATAATAAATTATTTTCTTTTTAAAGTTATATAATAATAATAATATCGATATTCACATTTAAAATGTGATAACACACGAATCGATTTAATGTTTTCGATTGTTTATTTTAATTTTTTATTTCTTGTAGCTAGATTGCATTTTTATATACGCTATTACTTTATGCACAAGGCTTTAATTTCACTTAAATATTCAAATCGTTTTTACGCCTTTACGCATGTTTTTTTTATAAAAAATATATATTTCGTGTGCTTTATGTGTATACAATTTGTGTTAGTGATGTACGCTAGGTTATTACACTATTTTATTTCAATTTATTTATTATTAAACATCCAACTGTGAAATTAATTGTTTCAATACCGAAAGTCTATATGAATTCCACACACTGTATTAAAATTTGTAGCCATGTTTAGTTTATAATTTATTTTCATCCAGTGACGTATTCAATAATACATATAATAATAATAACAAATTATATACATATAACTTAATTTAAAAAGTTATGGCTGTATGTTTTCATATAAAATTATATTTTTTTATTTTATTTTGCTTTTTATCGATACACTAAGGTACGTCTCTGGTTGCAAAATTATTATACTATTTTGTATTACTTTCCGTCTCACGTTTAATACTAACATATTGGGAAAGAAACTTTAAGGTGTCGGTGAAATTTTTTATACATTTTTTTGTTTTTTCAAAAGTATTTCAAAGAGGCACCAATTTTTGCAGGTACGCCTGTAAGACCACGGATATTAAGAACAAATATTTATTAGCTCCATTATCGTGTTTTAGTTAAGGTATTATTGTGATTTTGTACTTCTTGAGATTTTAGTGTCGCCCTCTATGTTCCTTTTACTTACTACTTTTTATTATAATAGAATATTCTAGAACAAAATGTCTTGTACTTATTACTATCATATGTAATCGAATGTTTAAAATCCGGAATCTCTACTTGATAAGTACTTAATTTGAGGGGGAAACGCTTTTTATCCAAAGGTTATGGTTAAAATATATTGTAATAACCGATTTAATGTGATAGAAAAATAAATTACGTCTTTTTATTTGTTTTTTGTTTTATTTTTAGTTTAGCACCTCTGCATGGCATGAGCACTGCGCTATTGCCATATCATTGCATGTAATGCTTCAAAAAAGTCGCTATATATTACTATAAAACAATAAAAGTATATGTGATGGAAATAATATTAATTTATTTAAGCAATTTCTTTATATATTAAATAATGTATAGTGACTTTATTCTCTTCAAGGTCCAATGTACAAATTCATAAAGAATGTTTCTCTTTTGTTTTTATAAAAGGATCTGCTCAGGGCAAGTGAAAACAACGTAAGGATAAAATTATAGTATTAAAACACACATGTAGCTATACATATATCATACATAAATCATACATTCATTTTAAAGTAACAATTATATGCCTTGGGTTTATTAGTTTTGAAATAATAGACATTTTAAAAAACTTTCAATAATTGAAATACATTTTTTTAATATTATTTTTTATATAACACAATTTTGTATGCCATTACTCTTGTTACTAATTTTTTTTTAGGAAAAAAATATTAATTTAACAATGTAAATTAAATATATTTAAATAAATAGAAGAGATTTTATATCTCAAATTCGATCTTTTATTACCATTCATTATGAAATTGATTATTTTATATAAACTATACACAATAATTACTACTTGCATACACAAAAATAAATAAGTTTATAAAAAAATGGTAACAAAATAAAATTACATTAAAAAATACCAAAAAATATATACAAACATACCTTCTATAATTTTAGAATTAATCTTAATTGTTAAGTTATTTTAAATTAATTTTGATTTATAATATAGAAATGCGTCCCGTCTTCATATGCTGTACTTTGATTATAAACCAGGAAATTGATAACATACAAATTAGCCTTGTCTACCACTTCATATAAGATAACGATACTATATTCCTTGAAAAATTTATGAGATCATAATTTATTATATTAAATTTATTTATTTATCTATTGTCGTTTAGTGTTAATTGTCACACCGGGATTCACTTGTAATTTATTTTTTTTTGTAGTAGGATTCGAACCTGTAAATGTCATTAAGTAATTAAATAATTTTATTTTAATAAATCCGGCGGCGTTATTGTTTTTTAATTGAACTTGAAATAGTCCATTATCGACTTATTATTATTCCATTTTTTATTAAAACAAAATAGTCTGATGCATAAATGCATTTATTTTTTATTATATTTTGAGAATACACATTACATTGATCAATACATTACTATTTTTCCATTGTACCAAAATTCATTCCTGCCTTACAATATTTAAGTAAATTTCATATATTTATGCCTCATCTTCATTAGGATCATGTTTGATTTCTCCATGTTGCCCCTGGCTTGTAAAAATAAATGTATAGTCTTTTTTGCTATTCACTATCAAATAAGTTCCTGATAACTTCATTATTTATTAGTTTTTTATGTTTTTCTTTAAAAAATTAAATTATTAAAAAAGAAACTGTCAATAGTGATGTTTACATCTAGCAAGTTATCAGGAAGTAATAGAAAAGTGGTGAAACAGGTCAAATTATTCTATGTCAACGTCTTAAATATAGCAATTGGGCAGCAAAAATAGCTTCCACGCTTTCAGTAAACCTATGAAAGGTAAATAATATTAAAATATATGTAAATAATGTGAAAATCGGCATTTCCTACTATAAATAATTATATTATAGGCATAACCCGTCGTCGGGGACGCTGGCGAGTGGTGCCGGGAGGCGGCCACACCTACGGCAGTCTAGACTCGACGCCAGCGGAGCCCCAGGCCTCGGGCAGCGGCCTCAACTTCACTAACGAAATGTGATCACTGCACTGAGATTTAACATAGCTAGTCTTTCTAAACATCGATGTTAAGGCTTATTTATTTTATATATTATAGTTATATAAAACATTTTATTTGCTCAGAAGTGTTTACTGGACTACGTGTACTTAACTGTGGTCAGTGTGGAAGAGATGGACTTGAGTAGTGTAAGGCTTTGTGAAGCTATAGCGAAAAGGTAAAATAAATTTAAACAAGAAAAACGGTAAATGTTATTATGACAAGTGTGGTGGTGTGGTTTCTAAAGAAACGAGCCCCAATGAAAGGAAATGCCATTTTTTTATAAAGTTATAAACGCAATGTCTTCTTAAATTGCCAATTGATGCAATATTACTAGGGCGGCTTAAATATTTTTAGTTAAATCGCTTTATAGTGCTATTTATATGAAAATTTTGTATTTCAAATATTTTTATTAAAAAATTAACTGGGTACTTACATAATGTATATAAAATAATATTTCCTAATGTCTGCAGACTTCTTTTTTAAATACGTATTTATTAAAAATGACTCTGTCAAATGAGAGTTATGCCTAAACTCCTCATAGTTTATATTGTGGAATTATTATAATAATATAATGCATACTCTTTTAAGAAGAATTTTAGCTCTTTTCATGTCCAGTGACCTAAATACAGTTTTTTTTAATCTAAGATTTTGTAGCAAATTTTCTATGGCGTTCTTGGCGTTTTTGTGAACCTTTGCTCGATTTTGTGAACTTTTTATATGATAGTATGTATTTTAATTATTTTCTCAAATTTCAATATTGGAGGCCGTTGTGGCGCAGTGGCAAAGGGTGTAACGCGACAGTTGTGGGTTCGATCCCCACTCGAGGGAATCGCTGTAATTGCCGTAGTTGGGATTGATTTATTTAAACGTTAGAATTAGTAATTAAGAACTGTTATACATATTACGAATATGTAATAAATAATGACGAAGTCAAAACATATTAGGTATGTATTAAAATTCTTATGATTTCTGCGTGTATAAATTTAATACTAAAATAATATTTAATCACTCTATATTATCGTCTAGTTTTAAGCCACAAAAAAAGTTGAAATTAGAAAGTTTATTAATTCTAACGAACGAACGGACCAAGTTCGAAAGTTTTTGAAGTCTTTAAGTATTATAATGTTACGGATATTATTTTCGAACTTTGTTGTTTTTTTTTCTACCTTTGTGCAAGTGATAATTAATATGTTAATTGTAAATAAGTATATATTATGAAATATATTGTAAATGCATGCAAGTTAATCTTAATTTATATACACGTCTCGTCTCTGTGAGTCTGGTTTTTATTATGAAAGTTATATAACGAAATAGAAATGTTTATTTTTTGTCATAATTTAAGATTTAAAGTTCGCTACACAGAGACGTTCATATAATTTTATATAAATTATCATATCTAATTTGTTTCATATTTTATATACTTTATTGTCTATGTACTAAGCATTTTTATATATTTTTAAAAATATACATAAGTGTGTATTATATCTGTATTTTGTTTAGTCTAAAAAGATCCGATGAGGCCATCATGATGCAGTGGCAGCTTCTGGCTGTGACCGCGTTGGTGTTTGGTTCCATCACCATTCCGACAATAAGTTATTTTCATTGCCTCGCTCTAGTTGATAAACCGCGGCGTTGAGTTCCGCCGCTCAGCACGCAATATCACGAATTTGGGCGGAAAATGGAGAACGGAGTGTCTTTACACTAGTTTATCCCTGCCTACCATACTTCCCGGTATAAAGAGTATATTGTAGCTGAAAGAAAAATAAAGCCAGTTGATATTAGTTAGTTTTTGTGCCTTTGTAAAAGTCAATTTGACATAAAACAGATTCTTTATTCATATCACTCGTAAAATAATTAGTAAAATTATTGAAAAAATATCTAAAATGATTATGAAAATTAATGAAACAGTTGTTTTTTTCTTTTTATGTGTATTAATTATAATATTTTTTAACAACTTTTAGTTTTCAATTAAAATAGGTAAATTGTCATTTTGGTCTTCAAAATTATACTTAAAGGGATACTCGATATTGTTCACATTGTAAATATAACGTACATTTTAATTGTAACTATTATTATTTATTAGAGAGGCCCTATTTCAAAGTTGATGTAAATAAAAGTATATTAGCCACTATGCAATTTATACTCCTATGTAATCTGTATACTATATATTTGCTATCTGTATTCAGCGCATTTGTGTGATTTTCGTAAATTCTGTGTAATAGAGTTTTTAATAAACGATCTGAATAAAAAACTTATTTTTATTTTATTATTTCTATATTGTTTAAAAATATTTAATGTTATATTATAAACATTATTTACAAATTATGTAAAAGTATGCATTAGTGACTAGATTTCGTATTTGAGCTTTTATTGGATTGAACTTACAATACAAATAACAATTTAACAAAGTGGTTATAAAAATATAATATTTAAAATATTATAATACAGTATATTTTTTTATAAAAGTTCATGATAATTCGATTTTTAAAAATGAAAAACACCAGAAAAATATAACAATCCATGTTATAAAACAGTGCACTACACTTATGTGCTTATATCATATGGTCTATTTTAAATTGTTTCAAATATAATAAAAAAAAGTAGGAACATAAATAAATATTATAAAAAATGATGTTAATTGACTTAATTATCATAACTCTATGTAAGAATAGTTATTACATTTATAATTTGCAAAATATACAGCTAACGAATAATCTATTTCCGAACGCTACGTCGAGTCTGCGATTTATTATTTTTAGCCTAACTTTCTATGATGCGTGCTTATATTTATAGAACAATACCGATATCCGGAGCGTTATAGGTCAAGAATTCGTATCACCTGCATTCTTTATGTAATTTGATGTCATTTTCAAACATTCCCATTAAAATTTACTGAGTTGCAATTATTACGTTTTTTAAACAAGTATAAACATAATCATTATATATCAATCATTTTATAGCTAAAAATTAAAAAGTAAAAAAAAAAACGCTAAACAAATACAACTGACATTTAACATTAAATATTTTCATTTTTATAAAATAAAGCTGTACTTAAAATAATATTATATGAAAATCAGTTCAAAAATATTTAATTTAAACGAATAGTTGATTATAATTCTAATGGACCGAAGAGTAGGCTGGCCTGGCAGTTGTCACTTTGGTCGCCGAGGTACTGCGCGAAGAGTTCCTGATACCTTGATAGTGCTATGCCGCCTTTTCGTCTGTCATCGTCCTGGAATGACAAGGAAAGTATTAAGTCATTATAAATTTATACGAAATAAAAACAAATGTACTTATTGATATTGAGGAAGCCCTCGCCGCAGTTGTAGGTTCAATTCAGACAAACAAGAATCAGTTATTTTTATTTTTTTCGTTCTACGAATAAGACAGAGCGGCGTTGAGTCGATACGCAATGTCTCTATATATTTTTTATTTATTTTAAACTCAATAAGTGTGTTTAAAGAGACGTAAACAAATGGATCTGACGATGAAAAAGTTTGGGTAATTCAATTATGTAACATGGAAATAAAAGTTTAACGAGAGCTTTAGTTGGAGTGACGCCAACACCAACACTTTCTTATACAACGTATGTATAATCAATTTCAATTGTTTTATCATAAATAGAATTGGTTCAGAATAACACTACTTTAAGGAAAAAGAAGAAAAGAAAAGAATTAGATATGTCATGAGACGTGTTTATAAATTACTAGCTAATAGTTAAATTTCCACACATTACCTATGTATTGGCATTGTGGGTTCGATTTGCACTCTACAAACTGAAAATATGTATCAAGCATATCTATCTACGTATAGTACGTAAAAACATTAAAAAATTAAAAAATATTTGTTGTACAGTGGAATTTATCTAAGCTGCATTAAAAGCTTTCAATACTTTTATTTACATTAGCTATATAAAAAGCCTGATTTGAATAATTTTAAATAAACATCATTTTATACATGATAAACGTATCAAACGAAACAGAGAGAATGATTGATCTAAAATCATCTTATTATTTATTAATGTTATTCACGCCTTCATATTTTAAATTTATTTATATTTTATATTTATCTATTAAAATTTGCAGCCGACGCGACGTACAGTTCGATATCTGATAGCCTGAAGTCTTGAACATGCTTTAGCATCCAAAGAGGATCGTCATTGACATAAATTCTGAAACGCATTGCCAAGTTTCGCCAATAGGGGTATTCCTAGAATCGCGTAATCTTACGTAGACACACGTAACTCGCCTGGTGTGGCCGTGGCCGTAGTTTAATATATATTTTTAAATATAGAGGATTTTATTTTAAATGAACTAAAGATAAGAACAATTTGTATCTTCATAATTGAGCTTGTAGTTAGCTTCTATTGGTGCGTTTATGTACGTACCTGCACTTGCTTTCTACAGTGTGAGCATAATCATGTACCTAGCGTTTTATATAGGTATGTGATGATTCATTTTATAGTACAAAATTTTACTTTAAGCAACTTGTTTCAGTCCAACAAATAAAGCCTTTTTTTTAACTTCACGCTGCATCCCACACATAGCAGAGTAAGCGGACGGAACCTGAGACCCTGGTGTTAAGACTCAACGGAGAGCGAAGTCATTCTCAGTTGAAGGAATTGAATTCATAACCGTCGTCGGCCTTAATAAAAAACACACAAAAATAAGCACGGACAATAAAAACATACTTACATTTAACAAGGAATTAAACGCTTCATCTATAACTTTGATGTCATCGACGACCATCCTCTGCACACAATCATATCTGTATTCTTCTATACCAATGATGCCATCGCAGTTAATATCTATCATCCTAAAATTAGTCTCAATAAAAGCTTTCATAGCTTGGGGGAAGTCATCGTACCGTTTTCCAATACAACTATTTTGTACGGCCTTTTTAAACTCGTCCACAGTCACTATACCGTCCTAAAAAAAATAAAGGTCCATAGACAAGACGCCATATTGAATTAGACAAACGTCAAACGTCAAATAAATTTAAATTTTAAATATTGCTTCATCTCATGCACTATTATTATTAAGCTATTTGAAATAAAAACCATGCATATACCTATATGTAATATGTAAATAAATTAAAAAAATATGTGTGTAAAGTGTTATACTGTTTGTGACTTATCCTTGTTACGTTCTAACTACGAATTACAATATTATTCTACCAATCATTTTAATAGCCGATAATGTCATATTTAATGAACTTATACTTTAATATTAAAGAAGGAATTAAAAATAATTTTACGTGTTACATTTAATAGATATAGTTCTAATGAAGGCATTGAAGAACGAACAGTTATCTAAACCGTTCACAATACTGCATGCTCATTCAAACATTCGCTTGAAAAGCTGTATTGTAATTTAATTATTGATTTTTAGTATTGTAGATGGGCGACTCGATACGAATTAAATATACATCCCGTATCCATACTTCATTAATAATAAGTTATATATTCAGGGATTTTCTTGTTCCTGCTTGAATTGCCTAAAACCATGGTCGTATCTAGTAGTAGATATTTTCTGGGATTTAGCGTTGAATAGATTTGTTTGTCTAAACATATTTTTTAAAGTTTTCAGGCAATTTTCTGGGTTGGGCACAGGACTAACCTAGGGTAGGCCAGGCATACCTGGCTTCCCTTTTCCTACGCCCCTGCCTAAAACCTAACAAAGTTATAATTTAAACACCCATTTATTCATCGCCCATCTCTCAGCCAGTCAGCTACAAAATCTACCACCTGAAGCCATTACGTGTATATATTGTGTAGTGTAACCGACATAGTCTGGCACCTTGTCGAAGTCCGCCAGCTGGGCGATCTCTTCCCATAAGCTGAGCATGATGTGCTGGTACTTCTGTAAACGACTCGAGCTACAGTCCCCTTTGCCTTCGAGTACGCAGGTCCGTAGTGCTAGACAGTGGAAATCGTGAGCGTCTAGGTAGCCATTGTTGTCGATATCTGAAAAATATGTAAGAAATCTAATAATTAAAACTGGTTGAGAATTGGTTATTTTTTTTTATGGAAAAAGGACAAGGCAAACGAGCGTTCGGGTCACTTGATGATGATCACCGCCGCCCACGACCCCGTGCAGCACCAGAGGAGCTACAGGTGCGTATTGGTTATTTGTCTCTTCCTTTAGCGAAATCTGCCCGGACTTCACCAAATTCAGTTTTGTCAAAATAGACCGTGAAATGATCTATATTTTTAAGATAAACATGCCCTCGATTGCGTCACAGGCACGTCTATATAATAAATACAATATTTAAATGAATTTCATCGAAACGTCGTCATCTGGTCGTTCGCCTTGTCAATACCTGTTCTATGCGGGCCCAAGAAACATTCAATTTGTGTAATTTGGCAACTGCAGTGCAAATAAATTACAATACATACGGTTTCTGTTTATACAATTTGGCTATATCAAATATTAAGTTGCAATAGCGAAATGGCACGTAGAACTTACAAAAGCATATCTTACATCGAAAGTCACATAGTGTTTAAAAAACAACCCAGCTAAATATTTTAATTTATATCCCTTTTGTCATTGTAAAATATTAATTGATCAAAATAGAAAAAAGCAATTTTAATAATTTCTAAGTCAATATGAGTGATCTCAATTGCTATTTATTTGCATATTGGTACTTTCCACTATTTATTTCATAGACCTTAGTAGCTTTTTGTTCATATGTTCATTCGACGGTTCAAAAGTGCTTATAATAATTGCCTATTTGAATAAAGAATATTTTGAATTTGAATTTAAATTTGATGATAATATTATTGGTTGCGGCGCCTAACGCCGCAGAGTAAGATAAAATATCAAGAAAAGCAAGTATTGGTATAACATATTATAATATACCAATATTCGTCTCTACATATTAAAATGGACTGAACAAGATGTCGCAATACTAATTACTAATCCCAGTTGGCCGCCGAGAACAATAGTAAGAGATTATTTTAACCTATCATTATTCAATACGTATGCCAAATATCAGCCCTTCGTAAAGTTGGATGTAAACGAAACTATTAACGAGTTTCAAATTCTTGAACGTTACAAATCATTATATTACTATGAGGTCTATTTAGAGTGTGAACATAACTATTAATAAGCTGGGTACTTCACAAGATAGGTATGTAGTGGTTTCGATTCCCACTTAAGGAAATTAAATATTTAATATTTTCATTTCCTAACTCTAGTAACTAGGCAAAACGCCACTCTACGTGCAATGTTCCACAAGTTAACACTAGGTTCCCTCTACCTGCCTTGCTGTGTGCGGGATACAGCGTGAAGCTGATTTATCTCTATAATTATAGAATATGAACATAGGCGGGTACTTAAATAGATCTATATTGATTTATGCATTTATTAGATATCACCTATAATCTAACTTAGTAGTATTTGCTAAAACATTTTAATAAGTAACGGGTTTTTTTTTGGTTAAGTCTTAAATTAATCATAGAGATTATTTACATAGAGTTTGAATTCTCTGTTTAGTCTCTGTATTTTCTCTTGTAGTGTTTGTGTATCTCTATATATTTGAATTCAGGTGATAGATGAATGCTTTTAGTAAAAAAATAAGGTAGATTTTCCGATCCAGTTGAACAAATTAAAATCGAACCCACAGCCGTCGCGTTTCCAGTCACTCGATTAATAAGTCAAATTAATGATAAGCAAGAGATTACTTGCGAGACAAATACGTATTTTTAAAACATTTTTTTAAGCCAAGCCATATTAATTAAATATTTATAATTACGATTAATTACAGTATTTATTTAGATTTTGTTTATTTTCGAGCCAATTATCTGGGTTAGCCCCTCTGAGCTCGTGGGATTTATAATTTGTAACAGTGTTTGCCAATCAACAACTCAATGTCAATGAGGGCTTATTTCAATTTGCGTCCCCAAATGTGTTATCCTTGGATCGTGAAAGTGTCTTATATTTACATTTTTTATCGCTTCACGCTGTATCCCGCACGTAGCAGGGTAGAGGAAGCTTGGGAACCTAGTGTTAGACGATACTCCGGACTTCGTTCCTCATTAAGACACTTCCGCTCCCCGAAAGCTGCCCGCTTTCTGCCGAAGTCTTGATGTAATTTCGCGTTTAGCCTCGTCATCAAAGGGAGTAAATGAAAATATTAAATATTTCATCCTCTCTAGTGGAAATCAAACCCAAAGTAGTTTACAGTCGCGCGCTTGGGCCAGAAGTACTTGTTTATATAAAGAAACAAGCACTTTTAGCATATTAAATTAAATTTCCCACTTTCAAATTTTTCTAAATTTTGAGAGGAGATTTTCCCCCGTATGGGAATCGAACCCACAACAATCATGTTTAAAGCTGACATCTGTGCCGCTGTGACAAAATGACCTGTTATAATATATCTTAAAATATGAAATAAAATATAATTCGATTGGATTTAGCAGATATTACATCAAAGAAAACATTCCATTAATAAAATATAACAAATCAAAGCGAAGCGAAGGCGTTAAAGCTTTTGAAGGAACTTGAAAATAGATGTTAATTACTATTTCAATATGCCTGAAGTCGAAACGAATGATTGATGACGATGCTGAAGAAGAGACTACGGTCCACGGGAGAGATTCCCAACTACCCAATTACGTGGTATGCATGTTTACATTTGTACTAAATTATTTTGTCACGTTATTCTGAATTATATGTTTATTTATTTATATGAGACCAGGCACAAAATGTGACTGTAAACACGATAGGCTATGAGTTCGATTCCCACTCGAGGAAACGAAATTTTAATATTTTTCCAAGGAAACATCATAATCACTTTTCTCACCACCAGTCCCTAATTCCACTTTAAGGGAATGAATTTTAATATTTTTATTACCTCACTCTGGTAACCACGTAAAGCGCAGCGTTAAGCTCCGGCACTCAACACGCAATCAGATAAATATAATCACCAGCATAGCGTATACCTACGGTTGACTATTTTAAAAATATTTAAATTCGTATATGACGCAAACGTTTAATTTAAAATGTGGAAGTGCATACATTTGCATAATATATTTGATGTCAAATTAATGTGTATTTTAAAATTGTTGCAAAATAAAACATAGTTGGTCCGACTCCAATGTCAAATATATAATATAGTTCAATTAACTGAGTAATGGTTCTGAGACTTGCAATAAATCTTTAGCTTTAATAGTCTGTAGGTTTGTTTGTTTATTTCTCTTTATAGGTGTTTGTTGTATTGAATTATATTATAGTTGTTGATATATTTGAATTTACCTACTATGAAAGGAGAATATGTAAGTACATATCTATATGAATAACATTTAAAATTTTTATCCATTTTTAGATAAATAATTATGTGGTCTTGTGTTCCGCCACTCACCATGTAATGCTTCAAAAATTCGGCGGAAAGTGAGGAACGGAGTGTCATAACACTGAGTTCCCTCTGCTTACCCTAGTATAAGCGGTATAAAGCGTGAACTGCACAAATAATTTAGAAATAAAAAATAGTAGTAGTAATTATTAATTTTTTTCATGTTTACCGTTATAGAAATTTCTAGTAACAAATCAAATTAATGCTTAAGCATTACAGTTACAAAGTTTCGACCTTGGTGAGTGATTTCATGCAGCAACCATAAAATTGGATGATTTTATTTCTATGAAAAACAATGCTCTAATTCATGCATGCAGATTACATGAAGACGTAAAAATTCAGTTTGCTCAGTGAATTATTAAAACTATTAAAATTCTACTACGACGTACGAGTATAGAAAATATGAAAAGATCTCTAAAAATATTTAATGTTTTATTTATGGTTGAAATAATTATTTTATATTTATCTAATATTTATTTAAAACGCAATCAACAATAAATATATAGATTTATGATTACAGTAGACTTTATCTTATCCTTCTACCCTGGTGTAGGCATAAGGTTCCGTAAAAGAACGCAAAAGCTCTACGGTAGGAGGCTCGACTATGAGGAGAGGAAACGTAAGCGAGAGGTTCTCAAACCTTACATGAGGGTAGCAAATGTTTAAATTTTCAATAAGGAGAGCCGCAATGAAAAAAATCATATTAAGAAGAAAATCAAAGCGTAAAAGGATTTATCCTTGTCAAAACACTGAAAAAGTCATTCAGTCATTCTTAACAGAGATGTATAACTGATGGCTAAAGTTCTGTCTAACATGTTAAAGAGAAATGTAAAGAAAAAGCTGAAAAACGCGACGTCCACATACTTAAAAAGTTATTATTTATATTTCTTCTTCTTCAGCTTATTCTTCTACAAAACCAAGTAAGGATAGCCTTAGGCTTTATATATATAAACATTTTAACACGGTAAAATAATATAAATACAACATTAAACTTACCATAAAGATAGCGCACAACAAAAGCAACTCTACTATCCCAACTGTACGCCATATCTCTTACTAACTAACTCACTTTGCAATTATTTTATTTATGTATATTTATTTAAGTCAAACGGTCGATTATCGCGTTGAAGATCGCCTCACGACTGAATCGGATTTATAACAATATCGCGAGAGACGTCACGCGATTCCGATAGACGCCCCAAATATATCTACTATGAACTGTAGTAGTATGTAGTGGCAGACTGTCAGTTTCGTTCTGAGCTTGGCACCGTGTCTTAAGGGTGAGTATATTTGTACAAACGAGTTAGTAGATTTTTTTTATAATAAAGTACTCATTTTGAGCAGGTAAGTATAAAAAACCTAGTCGTAACTCATATGTCTATTTGTCTTTGTTTTGTTAAATTAGGATTCGAACCCGGGCCTCCTGGATACCGTCCAAGTGTTTTGGTCACGCTGAACAAATTTTGTAACGGAATCATTTATTTATTTTTTATAGCTTTCTGGTCTATGGTTCTATGTCAGGTTTTTCAGTTTTGAAATCAATTATACCCTATGAGTTTTAACCAACCAATCAAATCAATTATATTCTATGTACTTCCCACATCTTTGGATTAAAACATCATGTCAAGATCGATCTCAAATCTCTGTAGGATGAGTTGATAATTAAGAAATTTATGTAAATAATGCATATTATCCACAATATTGGTGAAGTATGGATTCCATGCAGACATGACAAGGAGCTAATTGGTTCGCAATCGGATCGCAAAAGCACAAGGTCGATATCGACCGTGATTAATGTTATTTTGACGCCCTCTAATGTGACGAAATATATTCATCTTCAAATTATTATGTTACCTGTGAAATTTTTAAATAATCGTTTTTTTAAATATTAAAAATTAAAGAATCATATTAACATTAAAATCATATTGGGGCGCAGGAGCACAAGTGTGACTGTGGGTTCGAGTCTCGCTTGAGGAAATTTTATTTTTTTCATTTTCTCGCTACTAAACAAACCATGACATTGAATTATTATACTCGACCCACAATGACTCCAAAATGCAACGTAAAGTGGGAAACGGAACTATCTTAATGGGAACGGCGAGTCTTAACACTAGATTCACAGATTCTCTCTGCCTTCCTTATTACGTGCGGGAAACAGAGTGATCGAGCAAAATAAAAAAAATTACAATTAAGTATATTCTATTATTAATAACCATAAAAATATGCCATGATCAATTTGAATTATTATAAAAGTTATATTTATAAATAAAATGGAAAATTAGTTAAAAAAAATATTAAATAATAAAGTACTTTCATATTAAATTGATTCCTCAATATAAAAGTGATACATTATCTTTCTTTTGTATAACACGAAACGTTCAAAAGCCAAATGTCAATGTCATTCAATCATTCAAATGTCAAAACTTTAAACAGGTCACGGGTGTTTTGTATATTTATTTGCTTCAAAAATCTTATTTATTGAATTATTAATGCCAAAAAGTCAATCTTTAAATCTCCAAAAATGAAAGTGACAATAGAGAAAAGTGTTATATTTTTAATGATAATACTTATCAGTAAGTATTTGATAATTTAGTAAAAGAGTATTGGGGCTTTCTTTATATTACGAATAAAAGAGAAAAAAATATGTAAATTAATTTATTACAATTACGTACACAGCATTTCAGGAAGTCGTGAAAAAGAAATTCAATAATTCGAGTTTAAAATATGTTCATGAATTTGTGTTATTGTAGTTATTTGTTTTTGTAGTATGTGTGTATATCTCTTGTTTCGTCTTATCAATTTTATTATTAAATAAACATTTAAAGTTACAAAATTGTAATTAATATGATTTACGATTTATAGATGGGCCTTGCTCTTTACAATTTGATATTGAAGAAGAAGCTGATGTACAACTGGAAGACAACGACAATGATTTCTCTACTGTAGATGAATCGGAATCGCTTCTTTCTAATGTAGTATCAGATGTAAATAAAACATTGACAAATCTTTACAACCAGGTCACATCTGCAAATGTTACTGTGGAAAACAGTACACAAAGTTTAAATGAAACAAGGAAATTAGCCAAATGTAAGGAGATAACATATGACCAAAGAGAAGAAATGGAGCCATCTGTAGAAATCATCAACGGCACAACTTTGGGTAAATTATTACAAGTCAACTCTGATATAGCAAGTAGAGATGTGGAGGCAGACTGTGTTCTAGTGTTATTCTTTGCTAGAGCATGCCCTTTTAGTGCTCATGCCGCTCCTCATTTCAATGCATTGGCCAGATCATATCCAAATATTAAAATGGTAGCACTTGATGCTTTGAAATACCATGGAATTAATGCTCAATATGGCATAGTGGGGGTACCAACACTAAAAATGTTCCACAATGGCAGACCAGTTGGTAAATTCAATGGAACAGAATACAATATTCACTTATTTAGTAAATTTGTTCATGCTATTACTGGACAAAATCCTCAAGTTCTTCTAGTTACATCTAAAGACTTTCAAGGTCCTGTGTCTAGTGTAGTTGAAAAGGAAACAGATTATTTCCTAATACTATCATGGTTATTTATTATTGTTTGTTCAATATATTATTTCATGGAGTCAAAATGGTGGAAAATGATTGTTGAAATGATACAAAACAATTGGCGGGAATCAGAAGCGCAGCATGAACACAATGATTGAACATTTGTTTTAGGTTTTTATTATTATGTTGTACATATAAATTAATTATTCATGTGAAGGTTTTAATTCATTAAATGATTTTTTATTTAACATTTTATTACTTAATATATAAGTCAAGACTATAAAAAACATCTATTGTTGATCTCTCTTATTGATTCATCAAAACCAATGTTTTGTTTATCATGAAAAGAAAAGAGTAAGGAAGAGGAAGTGAACAAAAATGTTTAAATTTGCTTTATAACATTGCCTTTTTTTGTATCATTGTAGTTAGAAGGCCCTATAAAACACATTACCAAAATAAAAATACAAATAAAAACATGACAAAATAAAATATATTTATTTAATCTTCACAAAACAATACCAGCATAAAATAAATAATTAAAATTGCAATTCAGCTGGCATATCAACACCACTTAGAGCGGCAACAATATTATTAGCAGTGAGCGTACTCATGTTGTTCCTAGTATCTATAGTGGCACTGCCTATATGAGGCAGAACTACACAGTTACTTAGTTTAAATAATGGACTATCCAAAGGCAGAGGTTCAGGAGTTGTTACATCCAAGCCTGCCGCCCAAATACTCTTATTTTGTAGTGCTTCAATCAACGCATTTTGATCTACAATAGTACCACGGCTAATATTAATGAAGACGGCACTTTTCTTCATCTTATCAAATGCACATTTATTAAACATTTCCTTTGTTTCTGGTACAAGTGCTATACAACATATCACAAAATCACTTTCTGATAAAAGCTCATCAAAGGAAACTTTAATAGCCCCTACTTCTTTAGCTTCCTCTCTCTCACTGCGGTTATAGTATAATATTCTTGAGGTATTGAATGATTTTACTCGTTTTGCAACAGCTTGGCCTATTTTTCCAAAGCCAACAATTCCTACAGTGGATCCAGAAAGGCCTGGTCCTGTCATCCATGTGGGTGCCCAAGATACCCAACCACCTCTCTTAGCTTCGTGCTGTGCTTCAGGCAGACGTCTTGATGTTGATAATAGTAATGCCATCTGAAATAAAATGTATTGCACATTATTTTTAAAACATGATACTGGTAAAAATTAATAGATAAGGAGTTTAATTACAATTTAATCATGTCTATAAATCTGATAACTTTCGTAATAATGATGAGAATGAATATTTCTAATTTAACACAAAATTAGTATATATTTTCAGTTTATGTCAACACTAAGGCTACCAGATCAGTTTAACAAATATATTATACATATAAAGAAAATGTAAAAAAATGTATATAAAAATAGTTAAAAACTATTTTATAATTTCTGGCTACCATAGACAATAAATGTGCAATGGTGAATGGTTATGGATTCCATTTCAATATAAGCTAGCTAGACAATCTAATGTCTTGGATTCAAAGGAAATTGGGGAACAGAGTTTCTTAACCCATTGCACTCTGTTGTCACCGTGTTTGTGACATTAAAAAGCTAACAGTAAATCCAGCTGGAGTGCAAAGGCTTCATAATTGTGCTCTCTCCACATTTTTATATGCAAAATCTGCTAAAAAGAAGCATTTCAATATTTTTTTACTTATTTCTTATTCTTATCTTAAAAGTATATTATAACACTTACTGTTAATTCAGCTGTAGCATCTGTCAGTGCATTTAGCGTGTAACCTATTCTAATACCTCTCTTTTTACATTCAGCTAAGTCAATGTGATCGTAGCCCACTGATAATGTAGCTACAACTTTTAGGTTTGGTCCTGCTGCCTCTAATACTTCCTTATTGATTTGATCTGGTATACAGCAAAAAATTGCATCAGATCCAACAACTGATTTAACAAATTCATTGTGCGGTACTGGTGATGGCAAATGCCACATTTTGACATCAAATCTAAAAAAATTTACAAAATTTTTATTACAAACATCAACACAACTGAAAGTATTTTAATGAACATTGGTCTTATTAGAAAATTTTGTAGTAGGAAGTCAATAAATAAAATGTGCTTGGAAATAATCATTATATATATACAATACATTTATTACATAATTGCGCAATAAATACTCAAGTTACTGTAATAATTTAAAGTTAACCTCAAGTAGAAAAAGTTTTAATATATTATATTACACTAAGAAAAATGAGACAATACTTACTGTTTTTTAAGTATTTCGATCCCACATTCTGGCATATCAGAGCGAGTGACATACACCTGGAGCTTGCGACTACTCATGTTTCGTATTATTAAATTGCTCACGAGACCTTTATGAACGGCACCAGCTATACAAGCGGCGGCTCTTTTATAAATCATGAATAGTCAATTTACTTTATCGTTGGTACGTGAGCTATCTTCCGCAATGTCAAGGTCGTTTGATTTTACGGTAGATATTTTGGTGGGGCAGCGTAGCTTTTATTCTCTTCCTTACCCTTGAAAAACGAAGGTTTCGCAAAGTAAATAGCCAAATGAAGGGTCGCTACGGTGCCCAGTATCACTTTTCCTTTCGTAGACTTAACAAATGACAGAACAGCAGACATAGTATAACTTATTTAAGGCACAATTAAATTAATATAAACACAAGAGGTTATCAGAAACTACATGAAACCAATAGATTATTAGACGTAAGTTTTTCCTTATCGTTAAGGAAGAATTTATCACATTTATAAATTATCACAGTTCGCGCATGACATGTTTTAAAACGTACTTAATCTGACGTAATCTGTCACTGTCAGATTTCAGCTGCGGCAAAAGCCGTATACATTTGAATTATTTTATATCAAGAATTCAATTCAATTACATTTGAATTATTAGAAATATCATTAAAATAATAAAAAATATCACAAAACTTTTTAGTTGATTTTTAAAATATTAAATAATATTTAAAATAAAAACTAATAAGTTTCGTTAGCTACTATAAGTTCCTGCAGAAAAATAATTGCAATATGTAGTTTAACGTTTTGAATAACTTCTGTAGTATTTTAATGTTTTTGTAGGCAGAGGAAACCTAGTGTTAAGACACTCCGCGTCCCATTTTCCGCCAAATTTTGTAGGCATTGCATGTTGAGTGGCGGATCACAGCGTCTCGCTTTACCACAACAATAGGACGAAGAAATGAAAATAAATATTTAATATCCTCGAGTGCAACACACACCACAGTGTGGCGCAGGGGCACACCCCTGCGCCATGAGTAGCCTCAATTTTTAATTAATATTTTTTTATTCTTATTACTTTTAAAGTAAACAAAACTTAAGGAAATCGAAACTTTCATAAATACTTACAATATATTATAAAGAAGTAGATCAGCAAGCAGCTTTCCAGTGATAACCATCTTAAAATTATATGTCTCTTTTGACCAATTTCCAACTAATTTTAAAGATGTTAATCATTGGCTGAAACAATAATTTTAGGTACCTAAATGAACTCTACTCTTATGAATATTGCACTAAATAATATAATCATATTTTTAATTACTGATTAAAAATATGATTATATTATTTAGATTCTGATAGATTTCTGATGCACACTGAAAAAGTTTAAAGAAAATTTGCATAAAAAGTCGAGTTAATTAAAAATTGTAAAAGTTCAATTGTTAAAATAGTACTTCATTTTAAGAAATATTGCTGGTACTGACTGCTTTTAAGGGGTCTTGAAACACATATTTCAATACGAGCTTTTCTACTTTAATGTAGGTGAGTGCCTCTGTTGTTGGCGCTACCTGTGAAAGGGCCCTACTTTTAAATTAATAAGTACGCATACAGTCTTAACTACATATTAGAAATAGTCGGCAAAATTTCAGCTTTGCTAAAATGACGTAGGTCTAAGGGCCCTGGGACCTCAGTCTATCAGGGTAATTATTATATTTTAATTATATTCGTTTCTCCGCTAAAGTAGAAACGCGTGGCGTTGAGTTCCGCCACTCAACCGTGTCTTAACAACAGGTGTCCTCTACTGCTTAAACTTTAAAGCTGAATAAAACATATATCATGTAAAAATTAATTATAGCTTTACATATTATTATTACTATAAATAAGACGGCATAATTATTTTTATCGCGAAAAAATTAATTAGCAACTTTCATTGTGGATATTTCACTTTCAGACTTCTCGACTAAATGCGAGCGGAATGTAGTATAGTGCTAGACTTTCTTTGCAAAAACTAAATGCAGATAAAGTATATCGATATAACCAGCACAGAGTAGGCGAGGTGCTTGGAACCTGGATAGTGAAGAGAAATTATTATTTATAGAAAGTATTTAAATTAGATTTAGCACATAGAAACGTCAATTAAAGTGGATATTGTTTGTAAGAAGCTCATTAATCTAAATTATGCCTTTGTTTAGATGTATTTAAATATGCAATAAGTGGATTAAAACATGTTATCAGCATGCAAGTCATATTGGTATTAATATTGATGTTTCAACAAGTTTTTCGTAATTTTGATAATTGGTTTTACAGCCATGGGCTTGGGAATAGGGAGGCCAACCCTATTTCTGCTTTTCTACGGCTGGGGTACCCCCCAGACTAGTCATGTATGCACTCCAAAACTTTTATTAACAAGAAATTAGGCCTAAAAATAAAAAAAAGCTTCTCAAAAACATGTCTGTTTAATGTTAAAGTTAAAGACCATCCCATAAAATATTTCATGATACGGCCATGTTAGCTTCAACTAATACTTAATTTACATAGTGTTGATACTAGCTTTCTTATTGCAACTTATGATTACCATTTCCAAGGAAATCCGAAAAAATGCCGTTCAAGACAGAATCATCTATATTTTAATATTATATAACTGAGAAGTTTGGTTGAACTCGCTAATCTTAAAAACTACTGTTTCGAATTAAAAAACATATGCTTATGTTGGATCGTTATTTTTTTTAGGAAAGCTATAAGGTTTTATTAGATCCTGTCATTTTGATGTAAAACCTTCAGAAGAAAGTCAGAGTTGCGTCGGGCATTTCTGTGTCCTGTGTACACAGTCTTAGTTATTTCAATGTGATCGCGCCGGCGAAGCCGCAGTTAAAGGCTGTACTTACATGCATTCACATTTGTATCTGCTGAAAAGTGCGCCATGACAGCTTTGTGCGCCTATATAATAATATCATGGACTGGGTATGTAGGTGTACAATAGTTTAATAAACAACTTAGACACCAGTTCTAATATCTCTATCATACTTATATATATTTACATATTTAAAATGTTTAAATAAAAAAAAAATGTACATTGGAAAATAAAAGGCTTTTTTATTTTTATTTTTTTTATTTATTTATATTTAAAATAGATGCAGACGCAGTGGACCCGACGTCCTCATGGTGAGCATTCTTAAGGTTATCGTCTTGTAAATGTTTGGCACGGTCGTGGTGCAGCCGCATAGCGGTTGGCTGTAACCATGATGGTCGTGGATTTGATTACCAGTCCAGTACCAGTGGAAAGAGTTATTTTCATTTCGTTCTAATAACAAGAGAAAGCGTGGCGTTGAATTCTTCAACTCGAAATTTGGACAGAAAGAGAGGTACGGAATGTGTTAATGCAACGTGTGTTGTGCCTACGATGAGCGTATTTTCATGCTGAGAATCTAGTGCTCAAAAACTCTGTTCCTATTAAGACACTATCATTCTCCACTCCACCTTCTACAGAATTCGATAAAAGTTAAGCTTTTATATAAGAAAAAACAACAATATTCTAGCTCCCATAACTAGCCTACTCTGTGTTTTATATATTTAAGATTTAACGCACAAAATAATTTCGTTGACGGCGATGCGGATCGGTGAAAAAAAAAATGGCTTTCTATCGGATAATTAGTGAATTTTTACACGAACGGACAGACGACGCGGGGAAATGCGAGATTAATGTTGGTATACGCGCGAACGGACGCGTTTTTAACTTAATTTACCACCATTTTGGTCAGGAATTCGGCTTGGTGCAGGAGAAATTTAGTCTCAGACTAGAAAATATAATTACTTATTACTTTTTAACGTGTATAGGCGAGTAGTTAGTCTATACTATTCTATGCTTGATATTATAAAGCTGAAGAATTTCATTGAACGCTTTAATTTCAGGAACTATTGATTGAAATAGAAAAATATATTTGTGTTGGATTTGTCCGGGAAGGATATAGGATTATATATAGTACTTATGTCACGTCAACACGTATGGGCAAGGACCATCCAGATCCTCTCCCCCAATCATATGCTCATGAGGTACAAGTACCTATTACTGTATGTAAATATTAATTATTTTTAAGGATTTTTAGACATTTTGTAATAAGCTCTTTATTTAGTAGTCATAAGTAGGTATATATAAATACCATAGTTGTAACTTGCAGGTTCAAATTGCACTGGTGTAAATATACTTTTATTATATGTGTCTAGAAAGGTGCAAGTCAGAGTAGAATGACTTTTTATATTATGCTTCTCACGAATGCGCTGTATAATGCGTAATATTTAAAGATTATTTTATATATTATTTAGCTAATATATTTATTTTTATTCTAATACCTAAAGCTTAGTTATTAATTATTATTATTTATATCAATACACCTATCCCCCGATTTACACGGTACTTTTTTTACACGTTTTCGCTTTTACACGGGTTTCCAAATAAGTTTTTTCTTTGTTTTTATCGTACTCTACTAAATGATTTAATTTTTCATATTCGTAAATTACAAGTGAGTGCATAATTTAGATTATTATAAGTTAACGGCTGTGATTAAAGTAAAATTTAGAGGGAAAAATGCCAGAAATTTTGGAGAGAAACGATGGCAGCTTCCCAAATAGGTTTAATTAAAATAAAAAAATGAAAACATTTTAATTTGAATAAAAAATAATTTTAAACTTTTGTTAAACAGTCTAGTTATGGTGAATTAAAACAACTGGTTGGTGGTGTACACCTAAAAATATTGAAAAAGCACAACTGTTAAATAGCAAAATTATGCATTTTCTGCAAGCTTTTCGATTTACACGTTTTTCTCAGGAACGTATCTACCGTGTAAATCGTTGGATAGGTGTATTTTAAAGATGACAAAAGAACAAAAAGACCACGGTCAACATCATTTTTGAAACCTTCCTTTAACCTTCGCTTGTAATAGCCATTGCACTATAACAATATAATATTGAAGTATAAATATTTTTTCAGTTTCACGCTGTATACCTCATGAATCAGGGTAGGCAGGGTGAGCCTAGTGTTAAGATTCACTCTGGCCTCCGCTTCTCACGCGCCGTTGGTTTCTGAACGTGTTGAGTTGCGGAACTCTACCCTTCGCTTTGTCTCGACATCAGAGAGAGACTAGCCTCAAATTGAAGTGTATAAAAGGTAATATACATTTATTAAGTACGCAGTTTTCAATAGAATAATTATAAAACTGACAAAAAATATTTCAAGCTAATTCAATCGATATATCGTTATCTTATACTGTATGTCAAATTAATTCGTATATTTCGTAAGATTTGGCAAAAAGAAACACATTTTAAAGTTCTAATGGTGTAGGTAAGCCAAGGCCGTCTAGAACGACCAGGATAGTGTGCGCGAAAAATGTAGGTGTGTCAGTACATAACTCACGAACAAACGATAAAATTTAGTAAAGCTTGTGTACTAGCGCGAGGTTTGCATTCCCCTTTTCCTTTCATTTTTTAGTTTCATATAGCAGAGTAGGCAGAGAGAACTTAGTGTTGATACACTCCACTCCAATTCTGTTTCCCATTTTTGCTGAATTCTCGAGGCATTGTGTGTGTGGTGTAGTGGACGCCTGGTTTTGCTTGATTACCAGATCAAGGAAGTAAAAAGACGAGGCGAAATTGAACCTTTAATTGTCAGTTTTACAGTCACACGCGTGTGCGTAGGTATTCCCCTGCGCCAGGACGAACTCTTGATTTCCATCTATTTTCATAAATATGTTAATTGGGGGTGTGGTGCACTATATAATTCATTTAATTCCCATTTTCTTTTAAAAAGATAAATATTATTGAGCCTGAAACAGTAAAAAACTGACACTTGAGAAATATACAACAAGCCTTAAAGCAGTTATTTTAAAAGCTTATACTGCGATGGATAACAATGATAAAGTAAAGCTTGAACGGCATATTATTTTACTCTCAAACATTGTTATGTAAGCTAAGCATTCATAGACAGAGTTAAATCACTATATTTGCATTTTAACGTATAATGTAGATAATTTAAATATTTTTTTAATTTTTTTTTTCTAATTTCGACTATAACAGGTTTGCTAATGGTAGTTACCATTCTAGTCTGTGGTTATTTTTATCAAAATTATTTTGAAGCTCCCTAAAAAATTAATAAGGTCTTGTTTGTGTGTTATTTATATTTAAAATAAGAGTTCTTCGACTGGCCTCATCCGTGTATTGTTTGTATTTTTTAAATTTGTAAATACAAAGTAATTTTATTACAGACTAATAAATTTTATTATACAGAGAGTATGCAATGAGCACCCAGTGTAAAAATACTCCATTTTCCACTTTCCTCCCTAATTCTTGCGTGTTGATTGACGTAACTCAAAGCATATATTTTATGAGCCATAATATATTTACATACATAAATAATACAAAAATGTGCAAAAAAACTAGAAATAGAGTAAAAAATTATATATGATTAGATAATTAAAGAAGTTGAAAAACAAGTTAATACCGTATGTATTAGAATATTATATATTAAACAGTTATATTTAATTTTACGTAATTTTATTACTATTTACGTAATTTACGACTTTCTTCGAATATGTAACGCTTGTGTTAAATGAAAAACGTAAGTCTGGTTAATATATGGTTATTTTTGTGCTAAACACAGTGCTTATTTATTTATACT
>JAEBDU010013360.1:0-43648 GCA_016802625.1 Heliconius numata | reverse complement strand
TCGCGGACTTTTTTGTAGATCTTATTAAGAGGAACAATACTCCAGTACATTATTTTCATGTAGTACTTACCATTAAAGCAGCGCATGCGCGAAAGTGTCTCAACGGGTAGGACTTTAGACACATTTATCGTATTTATGTTAATTTACATAAGAATGTACAAATAATAAACTATATATAAACCTTCCCTGAGAAATACTCGACCTAATGGTAAAAACCACATAAAAATCCGTTGGGTGGTTTAGAAGAAGAAGAGTTAGAAAGTTCAGACAGACACGAAAAGCGACTTTGTTTTATAAGATATAGGATAAGTATATTAGGCTACCAGGCAGTAGCATACAATTATATAATAAAAAATCATATATTTTTTCAGCTGGGAACATTTTGTCTGTCAAACATGGCGTTCATCTGGCCGAATATGATTTATTTAATGACCATATGGCAGCGACCAGGCCTCGGCAAGTACAAGTGGAGGTTGTGGAAAGGAGTGGTCCTAATCTCGATTGGCGTCTTCATCCTTATTTGCGGATCTGTCGTCAACTTCAATGAATTATTATCTGTTTTCAGATAAATCATGTATTTAGATTCGATTTCGATTATTTTTTTGAACGTATGTGACAAATTGTTTGGCTTCTTACATTTCGTCAAATTGAAGTGTTGAAGGTTTTTGTAAGTCGCTAAAGTTTGCTTGTCAAATTGTAAAAGTTGAGCTTTCAGCTTTCCTGTACGAACAAATTGATTTTTCTAGCTTTTAATATTTCGTTGTTTTTTTTTATAATTTCATTTAACTGTTGTTGGTTGTTATATTGTGATTTTTATGATTATGTATGTTTTTATTTATTTTAATAAAAAATAGTATGTTTTTATTTATTTTGTCTTTTCCATCTTAAATAATACTGGCAACACTATATCTACTTTATGGATCGTCATTTTACTGAATTGTAAATATTGGATTTTAAATTTGGAATTTTATAAATTACAAAAGATTTATTAGATGCAAGAAAGTGTAACATAAGAGCATTTTTGAAAAAGCAATGTTTTAAAAATTGTCGTATAAAAATATTTAGTTATGTCTTATTTACTCGGTTTACCTACCGTACCAGCACACGCATGCACGCGCACGTGAAGCGCGGTTTTTCATGGATAGATCTAGATTCCGCTTAAATTTCAACATAAGGTAGCCTATATGTTGTTCTAAAACCTCCTTCGATTGGAAGTCTAATAAAAATTGGTTCTGCTGTTCCAGAGATTAGCTCGGTTTGTTTGTGTTTTAGTGTCGTGTAAATAAATTCATGAGGTTGATAAAATAAAACAATTTTATTTATATAGAGATTTTGACTGGATCGAAAGATATGGAAATATCAAGGAACAAGGAAGCACTGTTGCTTTTATTTGACTTCTATTGATATGTCCGAATTAACCTTATAATTTTAATATCAACTTAAATAAGAAAACAATGTCGATTTTATTTGAGATAGACCAAAGAGTCTGGGACTTTTGGATATTTATTATACGAAACAGTGTGGTAAGCGACAAGTGTAAGATGAACCGCCATTACGTTGATGTTTCAGATGTAATTGTAATAATAGGTTTAAGCTTGGTACTCAATGATTTTTAGTAGGGGCTTGTGATATTATCTAATAATAATATAATTTGTCAATATTTACATAAATATATTAAGTAGAACATATTAAAAATTATTTTAGATAGTAATAAATAGGTACGAAATTATAATTAAACTCTATCTATATATATAAAATCGAAAGGTCACTCACTCATCACGAAATCTCAGAGACTACATGTGCTAGGTATCTCAAATTTTGCATAGGAGTTGTTTATAGGACGTAGGTGCTCGCTAAGACGGGAATTTGCAATATTCGACTTCTAAGGGGTTGTTTTTGGGGTCGAAAGTTTGTATGAAACTTCGTTACTATAAATGCTACGAGTCTCAAATTTGCATAGACGTCACTAGGACGTAGTCATGGAGACAGAAATTAATAATAACATAGTTCACGCGGGTGTAACTGCGAGCGGGCCGCTAGTATTATATAAAATTCAAAGTTATTTCACAGAAATTTATTAATACTGAATTTTTTTGGAACATGATGTTCTCTTCCTCAATTCCTCGATGTCTATGGACCGAAAGGCCTCTGGCTATAAACGTGATAATTGTAGATTTCATTCAAACTCGTGGAAATAATTTATTTTCATTTCTTCACTGTAATAAATGGAGCTTCGCGACTCGAAATGTCTCAGAAATTCAGTGGTGCGTGGAGAACGGAGTATAAGAATACTAAGTTCCCTCTGTCTACTCTACTATATACGGGTATGCTATATAAAAAAATACGGGATATAGCGTGCAGATATGAATAATAATAATAATATTAAAAAAACATTAAACATTTGAATATTCTCTAAGGGGTCTAACGTGTTGGACCTGTGTCGCCACGCAAGCCTTCCAAAGGACCGGGTTCTTTTGAACCCGCGTATCTTTAAAGAGAAACATAATAATAATAATACGAATCACCCATGTATCCACACGCTTATTCAGAAATCACAGCTCAGTAGGAACTGGCTAACCAACATCCCCGGCTAAAATATAAATAGATTTGAACGCGTGCGTTGCTTCGTTCTAAATACCGTCCGGCGGTCGCGCTGCCCGGACCATAGAGAATTCCTATTATTAGGGATTTTTAACGAAATACGATTTTTTGATTGGAAAGGTATCCCTTTTTGTGTGTTAATTATTTAAATATATATATACATAGATATATAATTTGGTTGTTTGTTCAGTGAAAATGTGTGAACAGTGCGTTCAGAGGTAGTGTATGGATGTGCCTAGTGATTTTTAGTAAGTGTTTTACTTATATTTTATTAGTTTCTTGCTTCGTCCACAGATAAAGTAAGCAAAGAATCAGAATGTAGTGAAAGTTAAAATATTAAGTTTACTATCAAAGATTGCGAAATATAGCGTGTGTAGTGGCGGAGTTAAACGCCATACAATTTTTATTACGGTATTTATGTGTAATGAGCATTATGATGACATGAATAGTCTGCGATTATTCTATCCCCTTAAAGAAGGTCTACTATAGAAAGGTATCCGTATAAATAAAACTCTACCATTATGAACTCAGTACTACTAGAGATAGAAAGTTAAAATTTGGCATCTAAAAATATCTGGAAAAAAGTTACCTTTGAGCTATAATTGCAATATCAAAATTGAAACAAAGAACTACTGGCAAAATATTTTCCTTCCCTATATAGAAACTTAGACTTCTAAAGGAAGCTTCGTTTAATATATTAGGTAGTGGTAGGTAGAGTTCGGGTGCCGTAGTCTACCTATAAGATATTCATGCGGAAGTAGCAGCCTGGCGTTAAAAGATCAGAGCTAACAAGATTGAAGCTACCTTGAAACTAAATTATTTTGTTCGACCTTCTTGAAAAAGTAATTTAGGGTTTAATTAATTATTATAATAAACAATAATTTAAACTACATTTAAAATTAGTAATTAACGTGTAGAGGCCGTCACAAGAATGCGCGAAGGTCCACAAGAGTGTGATTGTAAACGTGATGGTTGTGAATTCGATTCCCACTCGATTGAATGAAATAAATAATATTTTCATTTTCTGGCTTTGGTAACGAGGCGCTGAGTTTTGCTACTCGACACGCAATGCCACAAGAATTCATCGGATAGGGGGAACAGAAATGTCTCCGGAATCGGAGTGTCTTAACACTAGGTTCCCTACCCTACCCTGCTATGTGCGAGATACAGCGTGCAGCTAAAAAAAATGGTAAAATCCGAACCAACAATTCCAATATATACAAAAACATAATTGAGGCGCTTCATAGAATATTTCTATGCAAAAATCTGAAAAGTACAAAGCTGCTATAAAAAATGTCCGATTTTTTATACATGCCTATAGATTTTCGATAAGTTTAAAATGTTTGGCGCGTGAAAAACTTTTTAAAGCATCGCAGTAATCAAATATATTTTAAATATTTCAATATAAAAATATTGAATCATGTTTAATATTTTTTTACTTTCAAGCTGTATCACACAAACAGCAGGATAGGCATAGGAAACCTAGGTTAAGAGACACTCCCATTTTCCACTTCAGTTTTCTGGAAGCATTGCGTGTTGAGTAGCGGATCTGAACGCCGCGCTTTGCCTCGACACCAGACGAAGAAATGAAAATATTGAATATTTCATTTCCTCGAGTGGTAATCGTACCCACAACCTGTGGCATTTACAGTCACACTTTGTACCCCTGCGCCACGACTGGCTGAATATTTTACTTTTAAGACTCTGGTAGCTAAAAAGCTTCGTCAGTTTTTAGTTAAGGAAATTCCACATGAATTTGAGGGTCATGCTAAAGCGAAAATCGAATTTAAACTCGTTACAATGCAGTTGTCAACAGTCGGTGTTCTGTATACGAAAATTAAATTTTCCCTATAAATTATTCAATTTTAATAAAATAGAACGTTACGTTAATAAAATTCGTATTGTGTCATTTTTTCTTAGTACAGTTCGCCCTAATTTTTAGAACATAAGAAGTAAAATGGACATACAGACTAACAGATATAGTAGATTACTAACGGATCTTGACTACATGTTTTTTTGATCTGTCTTCAAAAATAAGTTCTTAATGTCTCTGCCTAAATAAGAGGATAACACAGACTATATTAATATTTTAATTCCATATATTTACATATACACTGTAAAGCCTTTACAAAGTAACTGTGGAACATAAAAACTACGGTATCGTATAATTTGGCCGATATCCAATTTACGGCGAATAAAATAAGCATAATATTACGACTGTCTCGATGTAAAAAACTTTGTTCATTAACACGTCCATTATTTGTCGTAATTAGTTTTAATCTGTGGAAATTGGGTTTAATCTGTGGAAAATGTTCTTAATGGTATCACTATATGTAAATGTCAATATTTATGAGCGTTTATTTTAGTTCAGAAAAACTACACGGCTACAGTTTAAGATATTTATATTACGTAAAGCTTTGTTATCGAATCGTTTTAACTTTTGCTTTTAAAGTAAATTTGAAATCGTTGTAAGTTTATAGTGTGCAAAAATATTGTGACGACATTTTTTGCCGTAATAAGTTTAATAAATAATGAAAATATGTCGTTGTTAAAAACATTACTTTTTTTTGTAATTTTAAGAATATAATATAATATTCTCTATAAATATTAACAGGTTAAATTTATCAAATATGTTAGCTAGCTCTATCTAGCTCAAGCTACTGTCACATAAATATATTTCTTCGTATTTTTTTTTATTTTTAATATTTTACCTCTTTTTAATTTATGCAATGATATTTAATATTATTTATTTAGTAATTTTAAATATTATAATTAAACAAAGCCTATACCAGTACATTCCGTGAAAAGTGGTAAAAATTTACTTATAGCAACTCTGAAAATTCCCGAAGGCAGGTTTGCGACTTTGCGGGTTTCAGTATTTCTGCGGCACTCGGCCGTGTGACACGCTATCTATTAAAGTGAATGAAAATGTATTTCCTTTGTTTTTGTTATAAAAAGTAACGTGAGATTGTGTCATTTTAAATAGCATATTATATTAATAAGTGATTGTGAGTGTTATATTTTATAATATGGATTTTATTAGGCTTTATAAAGGTTAGTTTATGTCATTTTTGATTGCCATTTTAACTATTATCTTTAAAAAAAGGATATAAGCTATTTTGTTTTGTCATTCTGCGTGATAAAGCTTATTTTTGTGTGTAAAAATGTTCTTTATGCTTTAATGTTTTGAATAGACAGCTAACTGTTGTTTATTATATTTTGACGTAATTCGGTCGCGTTTAATTACTATTATCATATTTGTTAAAAAAAAAGCAATTTTGCGAAATTTTTCATCCCTGAAGAATAATTTTATTTAATTGATACTAAATTAGTTGTTGCTTATATATATTTTTCTATATTGTCACTATTATATATTTTACGTCCTTTTTGAAACTTCAGGCACCAATGGTGCATTTTAAAAATATTTTTTTAAGCTTCACGCTGTATCCCGCACACAGCAGGGAGATCCAATTTAGTGTTAACAGACACACAGTTCTCTCTTTTCCATCCAATTTTAGAGAGAAAATGAAGTTTTTATTTATGTATTTATTTAATGGTGGAACTCAACAGCGTGCTTTTGTGCTTTGCTATAAAAGGCAGGAAATGAAAATAATATATACCTCCGAGAGTGATCGAACCCACAACCGTCGCATACAATGAGACGGTCTTAAAATATATGTATAACTTACCATAACATAAAAAATCAGCTTCACGCTCTATCCTGCACACAGCAGGGTAGGCAAAGGGAACTTAGTGTTGAGGTCTCCGTTTCCCGCTTTCCGCCGCATTCTGGAGGCTTTGCGTGTTGAGTGGCGGAACTCACCGCCGCGCTTTGCCGAACCCACAACCAGTCGATTTTACAGTCACACTTTATGTTCATGGGCCACGAATGGCCTCTACCATAACATTATATATTTATTTCTATATTAACGAAGCTTTTAAAATTAAAATTATGTTTAAATTATTTTTTACGTCTTCTAATGTCAACGAGTAAGGTAATTGGCGTCTTTGTTGCATTTTCACGGTCAATTTTTATGGGTCAGTGGAGTTTTTAGACACATTCATATTAATTTTACAGTAAATACTCGGGGCGCGGCGTTGAGTTCCACTACTCAACAATGCTTTCCGAAATTGACTAAAAAGTATTGAATGACAGTGCTTTAATGGGAACAGAGTGTCCTATACTGGGTCCCTCTGCTTACTCTTCTATGTACGGGATACAGCGTGAAGCTATTAGTTATGAAACTATAAAACATGTAATTGCAAGCTCATCTCCAATATTCATGCGGTAAATCCAACAGAATTCATGGGCCGTAAATATTTTATCCAACAACTACAGTTGGAAAAACATGGAATAAGTAATACGAAGCTACAATGAATCCGGAGAATGATTTATGCTTCGTTACTTTTCTATGAAAGTGAATATGGGTTAATTATATTGTATTTACTTTGAAATTTATTTAAAGGATATATGGTTAAATTATTGAAATAGCATTTTTTTTAGTTTCACGCGCTTTCACGCATTCCTCACTTTCCGCTTAATTCTCGAGATTCTGTGTGTTAAGTGGAGGAAATCAGTGACGGGCTGTCTTGTCACCAGAGCGGATAAATGAAAATAATTCAATGCCTCGAGAAGGAATCGAACCCACAATTGTCGAGGTGACACTCAGACACTGTTATTATGCGTTACGACTGCCTCAAGCTTATTATTATCTAATGTATGTCGTTTTTCATGTACAAAATTGTAAATATAAATAATCGTTATAGTGGGATTCAAATTCGACTACAATCGGATACAGTCAAATTAACTGTGACATGAACAATAATTTAAATAAAAAACTAAATACATGAAACAAATTAATTAAATAAATAAATATTTTTTAAAAGCGGGCAATGCCTTGATGGTTTCTCTGAGGCTGCAAGTGCTCATGGGCAGCAGTAACCACTTGACATCAGGTGACCCGCTCGCTCGTTTGCCTGGCCCTAACAGAAATGTAGAAAAAAATAATTAAATAAAGAGACCAGTGGTGGCGCAGGAGGATAAGCGTGCGACTGTAAACGCGTCAGGGTGTGAGTTCGATTCCTATTGTAGGAAATGAAGTATTTAATATTTTCATTTCCTGATTTTGGTAACGAAGCGCCTCTAGAATTCAGTGGAAAGTGGGAAACGGAAATGTCTCAAAAGGAACGGAGTGCCTTAAAACTAGATTCCCAGTTTCCCTCTGCCAAAATAAGAAAAAAAAATAAAAATTGCCAAAAATATTTGTTCAAAAAGTAAATGAATATATCTCAACTGTACTAAGACATTTTAAAGTTGGTTAGAAATTCAAAAATAAAACGTCAGGTAGTCTGTTGAGTATTAATAAAATAGTTGGCAGGCGCACCTTGTGGGCGGGCCTACACCCGTATGGCGGGAACGCTTTGTTTAGAGGTGAAATTAAAATGGATTTTTATTTATTTAGGAATAAATTTTAGATTATTGGAAATGCTTATATGAAATATCATAAGATTAATTTTAAAATAATAGGTATTTTAACATTACTTCGTTACGAAGGCGGTCTTTTTTTGATTATGGCAATACTTTGTGAGATATTTGCTTCTAAGTGTCTACCATTTCAGTTACCAAGTGACCGTATTCTCCCTCCTTAACTTTTGAACTACGAAGGGGAAAATTGTAAAAAATGGGATTTTATAATTTCAAACGAAAATTAGTTTCAATAAAATTAATTTCGTAGATTTCTATAAGAACCTACTCTTGTTTAAAGTCGACTGAAAATAGCATATCAAGAACAATTTAATGGTGGTAGGTAATATATGTTTTTCCAACTCACTCTTGGCTGGTTTTTTGTGATAATGTTTAAGAAAATAATATAAGACTTAATAATATTAATTACTATAATTATTATAATGGTTTGATCAGTGGAAGGAAAGAAGCGAACTGTAAAACTAGGTCACACTTTTCTCTAACGAAAGTAAATTTATCTTTTGTTTTTTTTTTGTTAACGATGCTACGAGACGCGACGGGCGGTATGAAGTGTTTTTGTTACTTTGGAATTTTTACAGTTTTTGCTTATAGTTAGAAATATAATAATAAATGTATTATATTCTTCCTTTAAGAGTCATGCAATAAAAATATAGCTGGTGTCAAATTTAATTTATTCTTTGCTAGCTGCACCCGCGCGGCTTCGCCCGCTTGAACTATACATATTTATTTCTAATATGATTTAATTAATCAGGTGTACTTATGACAATATTTGAGTACCTATGGTAGTCTATATTTATATACAGATTATAATTCTTTTTTTAGTTGATTCTTTTATTTGAAATGTTGTATTTACTAGTAAAATATTTGGATATTTCTCATACCTCTACGTTGATAGTAGGCACGCGCTCGGCGTAAACGCGGTATTTTCCGCTAAAAATCCGATCTTTCAGGAATTCCGATCTAAAAAATATACGTTCCTCTACGACCACCAATATCTTTCAGTTTTAGTCTCATAAAAATCGGTTCATAGTTTCGGAGATAAGCCCGGACAAACAAAAATAGTCGGACAAACATTTTATTTGTGGTTTAGTATCGTCTAAATAAATTTTATTTATATGTATATCTCTAATTCGGGCGGAAAGTGGAGAACAGAATGTTTTAGCACTAACTCCCTTCTGCCTACTCAGTCAGGTGAGTGCGTGAACCTTAAACAAATAAGTTACGTGAAGAAATTACTAAGACATTTTCTTTCTTTTGATAAAGATTTTCATCTAATAAATGGGATTCATCTCATACATACATTGATATAATTAATTCTTACAAGATAACGTTTTATATTATCATAAATAACCTATTAAATAGGGAAACTCGATGAATATTCAGAGACTCTTGACTCCTGGGGTCTAAAGTACCTCATATGTACGTACAAATATGTGAACCTTTTGCTAGAATTGCACAGTTTTTCTACTATATATTACGTATTGCTTCAAGTACGTCGTATCGCTTTGATGCAAACAAGGTTTTGTATGTCATATTTACAATTATAGATACCAATTATTTTCCTGGCCCGGCTAGACGAAACTTGACATTGAACTCTACTATCCAGTTCGTTCTAACGTATTTCTTAGTGTATCTTCTCAGCTTACTCCGCAAATATTTATTTGAGGATAAAATATTGCCACAAATAAGAAGATAGCCTCTAGGATATCTAGGCTATAATTTAATAAGAATTTCAAATAAGTTTGAGACAAGTAATTAACCATTTATTGATAAAAATGTAATAAAATAATGTCAGACTTCTTTAATAATCTACACCAATAGGTGAATTATAAGAACCATATTACAGTATAGCATTACCTACACTTTTATACAAGAAATACAGGATAATTTTGCAGTCCAGATATACATATTTTCTAGCTTCACGCTATATTCCTCATGTAGCCTAGTGTTAAAACACTCCGTTCTCCTCTTTCCGCCACATTCTGGACGCATTAAGTGTTGAAAAGCGGAACTCAACCCAACGCTTTGCCTGGACGTCAGAATTGAAAGTATTAAAGTTTTCTCGAGCGAGAATCGAAACCGCTACCGTCGCGGTTACAGTCACACCCTCTACAACTACAATATATATATATATATATATATTACACTATTATTACATTACTAACGCTTGCATTATATAGCATTAATTAGCTTTTGTGACGTCACAGTTAGCCATCAACTGTTGTATAACAGAGTTATTTGTTACCACATATCGCAATATTGGAAATGGAAAGCTGCTATAAATCTAGTTTAATCTCTTTTTAGACATTCGGATTTAAATTTATATTGTTTATATTTATTATTTATGTTATATTTATTCTTGGCAGAAATGTAAATTTTAAAAACAATTTTATATTTGAGTCTTAAGTTCGTGTTTATATAATTTCGTTTTTATCCCGCGTTTTAGGGTTCCGTACCGTAAAACGTAAAAATGGAATCCTTATCGGATCACTTTGCTGTCCGTCTGTCAGTGCCATTTATCTCGAGACCCAGTTGAGATATATAGCTGAAATTAATATCAAATATTCAATTACGGTCCCTTGAAGCCCAAAAAAAATGATTATAAACTTACATTTCATACAAAATGAATGCATATGCCCACAACTTATATAAGCTACCGTACTACCGTACTTCCGATTGACCTATAATCCTGAAATTGGTACAGAGGCCTCGATTGGCGATTTCAACTGGCATTTAATCGGCTTTTTGTGCAATTTGAACAGAAGACACTTATGAATCCGATCTCCATTTTCAGGACATTGTGTGTTAAATGACGCCATACTTTGCCTGGTTATCAGAGCAAGGACAAAGAAATAACTCTTTCCGAGTGGAATCGAACTCACACCCGTCCGTCCGAAAAAGAAACTGACTGTACGCGAGGTTGTAACAGTTTTAAAGAAGAAACTCCTAACTTCCCTATAAAATCTCTATAAAGAAAATGGAACACTATTTTCGCCATCTCCTCAATAGGCACGTGTTCCGTACACATCTATATTCTACATGCAATAAAGCAATCTATCATCGCCCAGCCCATATTGTAGATCCAATATATGTAGGAACACGAACGTTGTATTTGCGTGTAGACTCGTAGGATATACGAAGATTGTATGGACATAAATATACTAGACAATTGTCTAAGCGGGAATTGAACCTACAGCTACTATATATAGTCAGTCACATTTCAGGTTTGTATCGCGATGGTTTCTTTAGCTTCACGCTGTATCCCGCATGTATCGGGTTAGGCAGTACCGCAGTATGAACTTGGGATTAAGACACTCCGTTCTCTACTTTCCGCCTATATTAGAGATTTTCCGTGTTAAGTGGCGGTACTCAACGCCACGCTTAGCTATAAATCAATCTAAGTGATTTTTTTTAGCAATTTGTTGAAAATTAATAAAAGAATCAGTGAGTGGAATAACAAATATCTATGGACAATTCGGTACAATACAGAAAAACAAAAGACGCTGTTTTCCTTGTAAATATATCTCTTTTATGTCAGACATTCATATTACATATCCATATTTATTGAAATGCCAATTTATGTTAGGTAATTTTTAAGAACAAGAACTATAATTAACATGGTTTTAGTGTGTCATGACAGTTGTGTCTCAGCTCTCCGCTTATTTTTCGAGGCATTGCGTGTTGAATTGCAGAATTCATAGAAATCGCCGCCTAATAGAGCGGAGTTATGGAAATAATTCACCCCTGAAAGAGAATCAAACCCACAACCATTGCATTCAGTCGAGACCTATCAGACGCTGCTCCACTGCGACTTGATGACCTCATAAAAAATAGTTTAGATTAATGTATTTAAGTACATTGATACGATAAAGAGGTTACGACCCACCCATCCCTTGAAATATCACATTTTGCTTTTATTGTTAATTGGATGTGATTACCAAACTCATATAAATTTATGGGCTTGGTGGGTATAAAAACTGATTATTATAATTAGCTAGCTTTCACCTACGGCTTTGCCCGCGTGGTCAAACAGAAACTACTACTTATTATGGGAGGTTCCTCACGTGTCTTCCGTCGTGACTTCCTCAAAATCTCAATAACGTCATAATTGTATTATATCATGTTTTCTTCATATTTCATACTAAAAAAAATTTTCCAAACAAATTATCATTCATATGGCAAACGTTCTTTGGAGACCTCTTGAATTCCACGTTCTTCAATTTATTTGACTTAAGGATTCTCGGAGGAGACGTGAGGAAAAATTTGATATGATTTTGATGCCTTGTTTACTGTCAACAATTTGTTTTTGTAATATGAAACTGTGTTCACGTTCTTTGTATGGAAGTTTTTTATTTGTTATATTTGTATGGAAATACCTTTTTTCATGTATAATTGTTTAGAAGTCTGTAGGTGCTTATTGCTAAATTTATTCTAACTCGCTTGCGGTATACTTATATATAGTTACGTCAATAAAAATGTGAACCCAATGGTTTTCCCGCATATACGTTTTTTAACCTTCGATATATAACAGGGTAGGCAGTTGGATTCAGTGTTAAGGCACTTTCCTACTTACCGCTTAGTTTTCAAGACATTGAGATTTGAGAGAGAGATCGAGATTCAAGACATTTTATTATCAGAGCGAATAAACAGTAACTCGTTCCCCCGAATTGGCATTGAACCCACAACCGTCGCATATAGTCGAACGACCTTAAATTTGTATACATACATTTTGAATTAAAAACCATACATACTATCGCGGTAGGCGTGTTAGCCGACACGCACACGTCAGATTCACATACATAAATCACCCCCCAACCCCATATTATATTCAGTTTCCATTCAGGGGCTGTTCCATCTGTACAGTTTTTATTTTGATTGCATATTGTTGTAATAAGCTTTTGTTTTTTTTATATCTATGCGTATTTTTATTAATATGCAACTGCAATGTCAATTAAAATAGGTTAAGTGCGAGTCGAAATTGCTAACCGAGGCTTCTGTATCAATTTCGGATTGTAGGTCAACGGGAAGTAGGTATAACTTATAAAAGTTGACAAAGTTAAGTTTGCACTCAACAAAATGTTTGAAATTAACTTCTAATATAAGTTTGTATTTATCGAGACCGTTTTGGCGCAGTGAACCTGTAAACGCTAGTAATGCTAGTGGGTTCTGATAAAACGTATCGTTGACTTCCTTTAGTTCAATATAAAAGCGGAGTCTTTACATTACATTTAAATTGAACATTAGGTTTCCTTTGTCTACCATGCTGTAACGAAAAGGAGTGAAGTGGTAAAACATGGTATATATCTCAGTAGTTTTAACCATAAAATATTTGTAAAATATTTAGGAACAGCGTGAACTTTGAAATTGCATAACCACGAAGTACGTAAACTATCTGAACCGCTTTTATTGCTTGAGTGCGCTTTCAGTATTATTCCATGTTTTAGTTTTGGGAGTTTGGTATAAGGGTATTAGGATTCAGTGCTTCGTATCGTACGTAAAATTTATTGGTTTTTCTTAGAACAACATTATAACATTTTTTCTATTCACTTATCACATTTTCTATTTGCTTATATTAAGGGAGAGCACTCGAGCGAGGAAATAAATGGGGGATTCCCAAGAAATAAGATGTTGCCATTACACTAAGTAATCCTAATCTTTGGTATAAATATTCAGATTTTCCCTTGTTTTGACGTACAAAGATCAAATAGGCGTATATTTCTTAATGTAAGCTAGCAGAAGATACTTCTGTATTTAACGTAATACTTAACTAGAATAAACTTGGTTCTTTTCACTTTATGTTCTTTCTAAGTTCTAACTTATACGTCGACTTCGTAAACAAGATTCCGGAATGTAATAAATTTTCTACAAGTACCTATTATTGATGTTGGCTGTTGATCAGCTAGAACATTTTCTTCGGGTTTGTCTTTATTTTTATTTTTTTATTTTATTTATGCGAGATAGAAACGCTAAGAAACTAAACCAGACAAATAGATTTTTTTCAGCCTGATATTTTATTCCTCATTGCTGTAGACACTCCGTTTTCCACTTTCCGTCCAAAATCGGCTTCCGGTTTAGTGGCGGAACGAACCCACAACCATCGTTTGCAATTAGATGGTTTTCCATTGCGCCAGGATGAAATCTATATACATGTAGAATACTAAGATACCATTTCTCAAAATTCCTACAAAACCAGATCAAAACGAGGTTTTCTTACTATATTATTTCTATTTTTTCTTATATTTGATCTTATTTTTTTCTTATAGGTATATCATATATATGGGATATAAGTATATAGAAGAAATAAATACTTTCATACTAAAAATTCAGTACCATTCTACGCACTATACTGACACGTCTTGTCAATTTACACTTATATAGCTCGCTATAAAATTGGGTGTAGTAAACCATCGACAGTTTTATACCTGGATTTTGTTTTCCACCTCGAATGTTCTTTTGGATGAAATTTCCAGAAAATCTGTAAAATATTCTCGCTACCTGGAAATATTACATTGGAAATTGGGTCACTCATAAATTTTAATTTTGAGAGCAACGTTTAAATTTAAAGCAACGTTTAATTGAGAAAAAAGACACTTTTTTAAAGAGATATTAGGTACTAGTGTTTGTATTTAAAGTTTTACTGTTAGTTGTTGTCATAACTTAAGTTTCAAACTTTTGAGATTAGATATACGGTAAAATATATGAATTAATATGTTATTTCAAGTTTTTTTTAAAGCGCGGAGTTGAGTTCTGCCACTTATAACGTCACGTATAGTTCGGCAGAACAGGAAACGAAAGAGTTTAAATGAAATCGGCGTATCTTAACACTACGTCCCTAGGTTCCCTCTGCCCATTCTATTCTATAGTGGGCAGGATAAAGCTGATAATATATTTGGATTTTCCAAAAGTTCCTTAATTTTCTTTTACGATTTCCTCAATCGGGTTATATTTCGTCGCAATAAAGCACAGTATGTCGAGTTAATTTGCAATAAACTTTAACGAGAACTGCCATAGCCTTGAAAGTTATGCAGCTAGCTAAGTGGATTAAGTGTTCTGTCGTAGTGCCATACAAATATATTATAGGATATAGGTGATGTGGGTATATTATAGCGAGAAATCCTCATGGTTATGGGTTCGATAACTAGACGCAATATATAGTTTTCATTTCCCTTTTACTTTCTCCATTTGATACTTTCTTTGTTTATAGTGTTTTAAAGTAAAATTTATAAAAATTAAACGTTGAACGTATAATAATAACGTATTTGAACCTGCGCTTCTTCAAGACCGTGTGATCGCTCTGACCACTAAGCCATGCATACGTTCTTATATATAGCCCTTTATGCTACATATTTTTTTTACACTTTACGCTAAAAACTTCATATGTTTTACGAAATATTTTTATTATCTACAGCGTGTTCTTTTTTAAATTAAAATATTGCATAGTTGTTAACATAATTATGCTGAATGCAAAAGAGAATCTCTTCAACCTTGTTCACAATATTTTTTCAAATATGCTTCGGAAAAAAGCGGTAAGGCCAGCCGTGGCACAGGGGCTCAAGCGTATTACTTTAAACGCGACAGATTCTGGGTTAGATTCTCACTTGAGGAAGTTGAAATATTTAATATTATATTTCTACGCTCTGGCAAAGCGCGGAGTTAAGTTCCGCCACTTAATACGCAATGAACGCCTCCACAATTCGATGTAAAGTGGGGAACAGAGGTGTATTAAATGGAACGGAGTGTCTTAAAATTAGGTTCCAAGGTTCCCTCTGCCTACCCTGCTAAGGGATAAGCTACAAAAAAAAGAAACAAAGCCTAAAATGCTTGTTATAATTTTCATTATGTTTCATAATCGTGTTCGCCATTGTATATAATGTAAACAAATTTCATCGCAGTTTCAAAGTAATGTACCGAGTTTATATACGGACTTAAGGAAATTATGAGCAATTTATTTAAATTTGCACGTTATGTGTGACGAGAGTGTTAAAATGTAAAAACGACTTTTTTATTCCCTTTTTATTTTCTACCAAGAAATTCCTGTTTAGAATCCGTCCATTTAAAGGCATTTCTTTATATGTGGCATATCGGAGCTTAACGCCATATTTCGTCTAAAGCAGGAAATGGAAATAATTTAAATATAAACATAACGTTGAGTAGGAATCGAAGTCACAACTATCGGTCTAACTAAATATTATATTTGTTGAAATAAAATGTATATAATCTTTTTTAAACATATATTTCTGTAGTTAATTATAAAGCTAAGCAGATGCAGCAATTGGATAAGTGTCATAGACCACGCGGGCGAAGCCGCAGGTTAAAAATGATTGTATAAAATAAAATGTAAAGTGACATATTATTATAATTCAATTAAAAAATTATTATATTATAAGTTTTTTTGTCAGCTGCTTCCTTATAGTAAATTTCAAATATATTTTTGTAAGCGATGATAAAGGTTTGTAGGTCAAGGAGTAGCGTTGAGCTAGGAAGGTATTCGCTACATCATTTTATTAAATCTTATAAAATACGAAATAGGTGTTCTTACTTGTTAGATAAAGAAATATTTTTTTATTATTTCCTTATTTTTTTTATATATATTTTTTAAAGCTACATTGAATGTAAACATTTGGTTTTTCGGAGGCTGTCGCGCCGCCGCACTATGGACAATGGTAGAACAACGGCAGATCAAAAGTCGTTTTTACAAAAGTCGTCCCTGACGCACTTAGTATTTTTTTTTTAATAGTATAATAGTGGAACCTTAATATAATGAATTATTTTTTCGTGAATTATATTTAGAATATACATATTTTAATTTTAGAAAATAGTAATATGTAAAAATGTCTATTTCAGGTTTTTCGCTTTGTGACTTTAAACATAATTTCCTTAATAAAATGTGCAAGTAGGTATAAAGTGTTATATATTTTTGAAAAGCCCATAGTATGTAGATTTTAAAACAATTATTATATTGTAGATATCATGACTATATTTTTATAAAAAATATTAATAATAAATGAAGAGAAAAAAGGTACGTGTTTAAAGTTCATCGAGACTTTTAACAGTTACCGACGTCTCCCGACGCGTTCTATTTGATATTGTTTTATAGTCCAGATATTCATAAACAATATTTATTAAAAATTAGCTGCAGAGACCTGCAGACTGAGAAGTTATCACGAAAACTACGATACAAGTCAGGGGACACGAAAATTCTATCTATTGTAGTTTCTAATGTTTTACTATTTAATTGATTAGATTGCGGTAAATCTCCATTAAATTATTGTTATTTATTGATAAAAGGACGTTTTATCTTCATTTTGTACACATTTTGCACAATCATTTATTCACACTACCCTCATTTTTGAAATTATATGAAGAGTGAATTAATTTAATAAAACTATTACAAATTAGTAATAAAATTACTAACAGACGTTTGATTATTAACTGTCTTCACTAAATTTCAAAATGACGAATACTTTTAAGTGTTCCAAGCGTGAATTATTACTCCCATACATTGAAGGTTCAGGGTTTACGTTCAATAAGAGAAGAATTAGCACCTCTTTAAATTATTTGAGGTTCCTGGCAAAGATTTTATTGATTGAAGAATTACTTATAGGTCCCGACTGTTCATCTTAATAAACTATTGGGCTTGTTAATTTCTTTCCAGATTTATGCAGTCGGGGTGTTTGTTTTTTAATAAATATATTTTTATTTTTCAAATTTTTGTTAGGATTCATTATGATAATGATAGTCATGATATACCTTTTTGAAATCCTCGTGTTGAGCTCTTGAATTTGATACCCATATTGTGGTATTCGAAACCAAAATTCTTTTTTGCACTAAGTCCAATGGCGTCCCACAGCCGCCATGATTATTATTTTTTAACGTCACCTACCTAAGAATACTTGGGCTGCTAAAGCAAATGTAACGATACCTCGATTATGTAAATCCGTTCAGCGGTTCTGGAGATACAAGGTAATAAAGAATATTGCGTACAAACATACGTACATACATACAAAATATGCGCTAAAAACATAACCCTTCCTTACCAGTCGGGAATAATAATAAACTAATTTAATAATACATTTTTACTGTTATTCCTTTAATTTTTACCATCATTTACTGAAAACTTTTCTTTTCATTATTTTAGTGTCTATCTCCGAGTTAGATATCCATCCCCTACTTTCTTCGAGACATTAATTGTTGAGTGCCGTAACTACGAGGAAAGGCCGCCTTCGCCTCGATGCCACAGCGAGGAAGTGCAATAAAAAAAAATATAATTCCCCCGATTTAGAATCAAACCCACAACCATCGTTTTTACAGACAAACAAATCAGAATATTCAATATTTAATTTCAATTCTACAATACTAAAAGTACTACGCTTTCAGCAATGACCTTAAAATGTAAACCAATGTAATAACAAAAGTATGTATCGTAGGCGCTTATAATTCAGCTTTATGACCCAACAGAGCACGCAACGTTAAATTTTTCCTTTTACATAATATTATTATACTCTATGTCAATTATTATAATTTAAATTATATTTCTCTTTTTCCTGCTATAACCCAGTGGTGGTGATAGTGACAATGTAGATGATAGTGTTTGTGGATTCGAATCTCAGTTGGATTAAAAGCTTGTATTAATTTTCTTGGCTTTATTAAGTTTTCTGGTGTTTAGATTACCTAAGCCATGTTTGCGACGTTTAAATCTGCGTAAGGTCTGTAAAATGTGAATAATTACATAAACTTTAGTAAGACATGAAATCATGTTTTGTACGGATTAGATGGAGAGTATTTAGTGATGAAATTTGTCTAACTAAATGAATGAAAAACAAAAATAAATACAAACATATTTAGAAGTCTCCTACAAAATTATGATTATGAAAACGATACTATGAAAGACTTCAATTATTCTCTACTCTCACTTTACTCAACTGCAGAGAAAGTTTCTATCAAAAGTATTCTAACCCTATTCATATAGCAAATTATAGCTTATGTACAAACATTTTGTATGTACCGGTTGTTTATAAAAACAACCCCCAATTAGGCACTTTGTATATAAAAGTATAAAAGCTCTTAACCGTAGTAGCGTAGTGGGAGCAATTGTGGATTCTAATTTCACTTAAGAGAATCCTTAATTTAATCATGTACATTTATGTGTAGTCGTCGTGGCATAGCGTCTGACGGTTGTGGGTTCGATTTCCACTCAGGATAATAAATGATTGTCATTTCCTTGTTCTGGTAACAAGATAAAGCGTGACTTTCAGTACCACTGCTCAACAGTTTGGAAAATCAGGCAGAAAGTGGAAAAGAGAATGTCTTAATACTAGGTCCGCCGTGCATACCCTGATATATGCGGGTAGCGGATTTCAACGCCGCGTTTAGTCGTCTTACCAGAGCGAGGAAGTGAAAATTCCTTTGCGTGAGAATCGAACTCACAGCCAGCGCCACGACGACCTCTTACTACTTTGATTAATGTAATTAATACATTTTTCCTTTGTTACAGTTATGCATGTCAAGAGGAATGAATACGAATTGATTTAATTATACGTTGAAGTAACAAAAAGTATTCAAAATGGCGGAAGCGGAAGGAGGAGCGAGCGAGCAGGATGACGTTTCATTCTTACGAACGGTAAGCTATAGTTCCTTAGTTACATATATTAATATTAAAAAATATGGAGAATATTTTCTTTACATCTTTTTGGCATTACTATTTATTTTCTTAAACTATCCTAATTATAAAGATAAACTGTAGGGGATAAATGTGTGGCGATAAATATAGTTTAAAGTAGCATTACTGTTCATATGATGACTTGATTAAGGCAGCAGATACCGCAACCACCGTAGCTAAATACTGGCAAAATATGATCTGAATTTTCCAAGCATTGACACGACGAATAAGAGTGGGGAACGGAGTGTATTAACACTAGATTCCCTCTGCCTATCTTGCTGCGTGCGGGATACACACAGCGTGAAGCTGATTTATTCGTTTAATATTACTTAAAAAACCAAGAATTAAAATTTACTTCTCCCTTATACTAGTTTTATAGATGTGTATATAGTATTATAGGAAATACTTCAAGACCAATACATTTACATTTAGCTGCCAAACGACCGTATAATTTAGATCAGCGGGATAATTACGGAGATGTAACACTATCGCTATTATTTGATTACGAGTGACGTAAGAGTGGCTGCTGGGGAAACATTGGGAACTTTAATTAAATATATCGATAGTGTGCCATAGTAAATTGTTATTAAAATGTTTAAAAAATGCATAGGTAAGAATGGTTGGAATGGTTATGAGTTTCATATCCATTGGAGGTTATTCGAAAATAAAAAAAAGTACAAAAATTTACTCGTATAGGTTTTCCTAAAAAATTAAGTTTAAATTATAAATAAAATATAAATAATAAAAATAACAATAAGAACAGAAACAAAATGAAATATTATATTTTCATTTCTTCACTCTGGTGTAGAGACAAAGTGCGGCGTTGAGTTTCACCACCCAACACGCAATGCCTCTAGGATTCGGTGGAAAACTCCCTTGTGGCGTGACCTTCAAAAAGCAGGAAACTTGAAATGCTTTGTACAATAAACAAGGTTTATTCCGACACAACTGTAGTTACCACGATTAAAGTTATGTTGTTATAATTATGAAAATGTATAATTTATTCATAATTGGTTTATAACAAAGAAAGGTTTTAAATGAGGCCAGTCGTGTTGCCGGGGCACAAAGTATGACTGAAAATGCGACAGGTTGTAGGTTCGATCCCTACTCGAGGAAATGAAATATTTTTTTTTTATTTCCTCGCTCTGGTAGGGTAAAGTGCAGTGTTGAGTTCCGCCCTTTCCCAAATTCGGTAGAAAATAGGGGACCATCCATCGGAGTGTTTTCACTCTAGGTTTCCAGGTTTCCTCTGCCTACCCTGCTTTGTATGGGATCAGCGTAAAGCTGAAAAAGAATTCTTAGGTAATATTGTAGAATCCAAACAAAAACCTGATTTACTAGGTAAATGATAATTTTACTAAGTAATATAAGGTAAATGCGTTATTTCGCATATTTTTCGTTGCATCCTCCTCGTTGAGTTCTGCCACTTAACACTTAATGCCTCGAAAAATTCAGCAGAAAGTGGGAAACGGAGTCTCTTAAGACTAGGATCTTGATCCCGCTTTATACGGGATACAGCGTGAAGCTGTTTTTTTTAATATTTAATAATGCATGTGCGTTATTTAATAATGTACGTTTCAGGCGTGCACGGGCGTTTCTTCTCGTTGACTCTTGACTTTTTCCGTGTTTGAATCCTAGAGGATTGAAAGCGTAGAACAATTTTCATAGATACATTTTATAAACTATCAAGAGTAGCGTACATAAAGTTCTTTTAAAATTTTTGCATGTTAAATAATATACGAGTATAAGCAACGAAAATATTTCAAGCAAAACTCTAATAAAATTTTACGAACTTAATATTCTTCTTATTGTTACGCTGCAGCTTTAGCTTTTATGTCCTTTCTAGAGCTGCAATTTTTTATATATCTCATAAATTAAATTTATCTTTTAAAAACATAAACCCTCAAAACTCAATACTTGACCTTATTTTTTACCCACTAAATGTGTATGGTTCTTAGTTCAAATCTCTTTTGTTTAGCTTCATGTTTTATACGCTAGCGAAGTAGCCAGAGAAAACGGAGAGCCACACGGTAGTCTTTAGTTCCATTCATTCATAGAAACGTAAAAAATTTTAACGTAGAGGGGTTCAAACCCGCACTACTTGAAAACCGTTAGAACATGTGACAATTTATCTTAATTATCTTAAAAAAAATACAGTTTCTAAGGAAAAGTGCAGCGTTGAGTTCCGCCATTCAATACGCAATGTACCTACCGTTTAAAGGTTTCCTCTGCCTACTCCGGGATACAGGGATAAAAAATCGTTTCTAATATTTTAATTATCAGACAAGTAGATAATTCTTATGTATATCTACATAAAATGTATTCTATTAATATATCAGCTTATATGAATCACCTCTGGGTTTTGGCAGACCATGTTGTGGCTAATTTTGTTTTAAACCTACAATAAGTATGTGGATTACATTATAAATATAGCTTTTGTAGTTTTTCTTTAGCTTCACGCTTTATCCCGTTTATTGAAGAGGGTTAGGCAGAAAATACCTTTTAATAAGACTCTCCGTCCTCCGCTTTTTTATAGAATAATACTGCGTGTTAAAGCCTAGTTAAAGGCTTCTTTAAATATCCTATCCTATATCTTATAAAACAAAGTCGCTTTTCGTGTCTGTCTGAACTTTCTAACTCTTCTTCTTCTAAACCACCCAACGGATTTTTATGCAGTTTTCACCATTAGGTCGAGTATTTCTCAGGGAAGGTTTATATATAGTTTATTATTTGTACATTCTTATGTAAATTAACATAAATACGATAAATGTGTATAAAGTCCTACCCGTTGAGACACTTTCGCGCATGCGCTGCTTTAATGGTAAGTACTACATGAAAATAATGTACTGGAGTACTGTACCTCTTAATAAGATCTACAAAAAAGTCCGCGACGGCATATTTTTATCTTTTAATAATAACGTGTAGTGGTCATATTTCTGTCTAAAAAATAGTAATTTCAATATATTTTTTATTGTCAGGGATATTTTTCCATAATGGTATTAATCCTTATCCTTTAAAATACTTTATTAATTTTCTACGTTAAACGAAGATAAAATTTGCTTTTACACTATTTCGAAATTGCGAATAGTATTAGAGAAAAACGCATTTAATTGTTGACACATCACGCCGTTGACACATCAGCTGTGCTGACTCAAGTTTTACTTATCCCTTACTCTCAGCATATAAATAAGTATATTAGTTACGTTGGCCATTTAATGTAGATCAAAACTGTCTTTTCTGTTTTTCATTTTAATAAGTACTTTAGAAGTTGTTACAATATCAAAAAATCCTTGCTGCGAAACGCGCCTCGCGACGTTATGCTTATACAAGCGAGTCCACCGCGCCCGCCTGCCTTACACGCATCGGTGGTTCAGTGGTAGAATGCTCGCCTGCCACGCGGGCAGCCCGGGTTCAATTCCTGGCCGATGCATTCTATTTAATTTTCGTCACAGGCAGCCACGTAGTGCTTGCTTTTCATCAGGGACAGAATACCCTCTTCAGCATTAACCACAAGCTCGAAAAAAAAAAAACCCGCCTGCCTTTATAGCAACGAAGATTTAGATGCGTTTGCACGTATTGGATAATTCGAGTTGAATGTATTATTTAATGTCATTTAACTATCTAAAAATAGTCATTTAAAAATATTTTAATAAGTACTTGAAAAGATTAGTAGCACAGATTTAAAACTACGGTACCTACTAAAAAATCCTTGCTGTGTAAAACAATTGGAAAATCCTTATTGAAACTACGAAAATGCGGGTTGCATTAGGGTTTAATTAATTTTCACATTATCTTAAGTGCTCTGCAAACATACATTATATGAATAATCCAGTAGTAAAAGCGGGCGAAGCCGCAAGGGGGTCGCTAGTTGTATTATAAGACGTAGAAATTTAAAGGGGAACGTAAGAACCTTGAAGAAAATTTTCTATGCAAATGGAATTACTTATACCTACAAAGCTTAAAGTAAACCTATGAAGCAAGTCTTTTTAACTACTCCTAAAAACTTTGCAACTAAAAGGCAACATTAATGTTCTTTGAACTAAACGAGATGACTACCTTATTTATTTATTTCTTGAGTTATTTATTTGTTGGTAAGAAAACTATTACAATACAACGAAAACTAAAGAAATGAAAACCTTTATTTTTTGTTCATAGATCTTTTAATCTATTTCTTCAATTGAGACTTTATGTTGATTTTTTTACCTTCCCACTGTATCGCGCATTTAGCAAGGTAGACAGTGTTATGATCGTTCCGCCTATTTTACAAGACATTTTTCGAGTGGCACAATCGAAGAAAAAATCCTGCTTCTATTAGTATATGTATTACATTTAAGTAAAGCCGAGAATATTAAAATGTAGGCGGACATAGCCGCAAACACAAGCTTGTATCAGATATACTGAAAAAAGTCATATTGGCAAACTGTGATGAAAAAATGGACGTCCATGAAAAAGTAATATTATTAAATCCCCGCAAAGTTATCACAAGTAAACGATGGTAAAATATTTTATCTTTGTATAAAATCTTGGTGCTCTCTCCAGCATCGAGGTCGAACACCCCATCCCCTATTCAACTTTGCTTTATCATATCAGGCTATTATATTGAGAACAATTTGATTATAGAATTTATACATATTTATGAAATTACTATTTAGTTGTTCGCTTGAATTTAAATTAATTATTAATTGTTTAGAAAATTCTGTAGGTATTATTGGTGGTATATCTTAATTCTTATTTAAATAGAGTGCTGAGTGTTCGATTCTGTATTATTTTTACTAATCTTAGAAAGATAGTCTAGTTACGGTTACGGGTGACTTTATTCTCCTATATTTTGTTCCATTCTCCAAAGTCTCCGCTAGAAACTTTCACTTCATAATTGTTTATATTTTTGACATATTTGCAAGTTAGTGTACTTTTAGCTTGTACTGGACTACTAGATTGAAATTTGATTTTGTGCCTGGGAGTGAAAATGGCCAAGTCACATTTGGAGCTTGAATTTTATCTATGAAAAACAAACACACATACAATAAACTTACAAATACTCTATATTCTATTAATATATATGAATTTAAAATATTTTACATTTTTAACCCAGTTTTAGAATGATATAAAAACTACGGAAGAGCGAGCTATGGAGGTATCGTTAATTAAAGCGCTTCTATTAAACCTTTGCCACTGCTATTGCGAGGCAATGCCAAGGGTTGAAAGTTTATGTTTTATAAATGTTAATGTAAATTATATTATATTATGTAAAATATAATTTCTCTTTTAATTTTCATTGGAGAGGCCATCATAGCAATGGTACAGCGTCTGTTTGTAAGTGTCATAGTTGTGGGTTCGATTCCGACTAGGATTAAATAATTATTTTCATTTTAGGTAGGCGTTGTGGCATTGAATTTCATCTCTCAACAAGCATTGTCTCTAACTCGGGCGGAGAGCGTACGACACTAAGTTATAGAGAGAGAGTGTATACAATTATACATTCCGGGGTTCCGTAGAAAAATTGGAAACATTGCCTCACTTGAACTAGTGGCGTACCAAATTTTAATACTATTATTTTTTAAAAAATAAACCCCTCTAAATTCATCAATTATAACGAGGTTACAGCTTAAAACTTTGGTCACCATTTACATAACCTTCAGACAGCTTATAAGCTGTTTCGTATTCTATGATAGGACACCATTAATGATCTTGCTCTGAAAATCCTCGTAACCTAATTGCGCAGAAAGTTATTAATTACTCAAAGGATTATTGTTTCACAGAATGAGTATGGCTTACATGATTTTTTTATTATTATTATCTAAAACGTTTATATTAACATAAATACCTATATTGTCATACCTTTTGCTTTCTTTATTCGCTTCATCATATCACCCATACAATGTTAAATATTTGATTCCCCAGAGTGGGAATCGAACCAACAACCGCCGATCAATAGCCAATAGATATTTCATATTAAAAACTATCTTAGGAAAATAAACTGCATCGCTCAGATTTAAACGCAAATGCAATCCTAGTATACATATATGAACTACTCACCTATAATATAAATGAATTGGAAGATGAAAACGTAGTTCATGGAGTGTGGACTGTGGAGCGTATGTCACGCGTTTCAAGTGGCCAAGTTAAATATAACGCGCCTAAGAATAATCTATTGCAAGAATTTATTTCTGCCTTTGCAGGTTGCGTATTATAGCAGTACTGTTGACGTCAAATTCTTAAGTATATTTTGGAAATATAGACATATTGGATATCTACAGATAAAATATACATGAATTATTATTTATATTCGTCTATTTAACAGACAGCGGTTCAACATATAAATAGCGATTGTGGATTCGAACTCCGCTTGTGGGAATGAGTTATATTAATTTCCACCTTTTGGTAACAAGACCATTTAACATGTTTCAATAATGTTTTGAAATTTGAGCGGAAAGTCATGCCTGCCATGCGAAAAAAGCGTAAAGCGTAAAACTGTTATATTTAAAGGCTCCGTTCTTTTCATTTAAGAGTACAGAACCCTAAAAAGGAAGCTTGATATATAAAATACATAACGACAAAAGAAGATTTAAACAATGCTTTATACGAGTTGGAACGTAGATTCATCAATTATTATAATAACATAGCACTCAGTGTCATCGGCATTTCCTGACACCTACAACTTGGCACCCGCTCAGTGCCAAAAGCACACTACTACTTATATAATTATTATTGTTATTTATATAAAGAATATTTTGATACATTTCAAATAAAATTTGTCAGAAAATACTTAAATTTGGTTATATGATATTTCTGTTTCTATAATTTATAATTATTTATAAAATCTGTCGTGACTGGTAGACAGTATGTCGCGTAGAGTTCCGCCACTCATATCATATAATTTTTTCCAATATTGGTAAGAATAGGATAAAGTAGACAACGTGACTTAACACTAGGTTCCCTCTGTCTACTCTGCCACGCAGGTATTAGCAAACCTACAGCTGCTTTTTTAAATTGTATATTTTCCAATCGATACAATATATTGGTACCGTGATATGTTATTTCATTAATTAGGTAGCAGACATCTTGCCTCAACTTTTCCACAATAACAATTATATATAATAAATAATAAATAAATTAAAAATCACCATATTTCTTTTATTTTCTTAACAATTCAAGAAAAATAATGAAGCAAAACTGTCACTAACAAATTACTCAACGTGACAACCCTAGCGCTATCAATCATTCGTCTTTTTTCATTTGCTTCAGGCCACCACGGACGAATAGAAGCGAAGTTCAATTGAATTCGGTCAATATAGAAATATTCGAATACTGAAACCCTATATAGTATATAAACTATTTTAGACCGCGTGTGGAACGGAACTGTTAAACTCTAAAGAGTGACCTGCATAGTAATTCTCACCAAGAATTTGCTTATAATATCACTATATCTCTAGATATAACAACATAGATATATATACTAACATAATCTGTGAAATATATGTTTTTATATCACTAAATATGTATCGGCTGCGGAAATGAAATAGAAAGGAAAATATGGGGCCCGAATTGCTTAAGCTTGTCACATTGGCCCTCTTATATAGATTTTTCCTTATGTTTATATATGTATGTAGGTTGGGCGATTTGAAAGGAGCTTATTGTATAAAAAAGATTTTGATAGTTTTATTGTTATTGACTGGGTTGTTGAAATTATTAATTTCATACGGGATTTCTATGATGAGACCGCCGTGGCGCAGCAGTTTCCAATCTTAAACGAGACGCTTATGTGGGTTTGATTCCCATTCCCAATGTATTATGACGTTAATCCTATGTCATCATTTTATGTAATGTTTATCAATAGCGTGTTGCTATAGTAATACTATTAGAAATTAAAATCGTGAGGCCCTCAGGGCTATTATAGGCGTACAGTTGTTAAAAAGAATATAAAATCTGATAACTTAATACAAATAACAAGAACTTTTTTTTTATTTAAAAAAAAATATTTAAATAATTAGGAATTTTACTTATAACATATATATACATTTTTTATTTTCTATCCACAGGAAGACATGGTCTGCCTGTCGTGTACGGCGACTGGTGAACGTGTATGTCTTGCAGCGGAGGGGTTTGGTAATCGACACTGTTTCTTAGAGAACATAGCTGATAAGAACATACCGCCGGATCTATCTCAATGCGTGTTTGTTATTGAACAGGTAAATATGTTTTTTAGTTTTACTTAGATTTGTATGTACAGTACGGCCAATATGTCGCTACCGCCTTATAGTTAAACTTTATGAGATTTTGCGCATTGTTCGTCCGAAATAAAATAATGAAAAGGACAAAATGTTTCTAAAATTTAATCTGCGTAGTCAACTACAACATATATATAGCGATCACAACTCATCGGGCGTATTATATTAAGCTATATAGAAAGAATGTAATTGCTTAAGAAAGCCAAGCAAAATATTTTTTAAATTCAAAACAGTTGAAAAGTAACATATAACATTAAAAAGAAGATATAATTACTTTATGTTACTTTAGTATGTAAGCGTGATGTGTTTATATCTAGAAACAGTAAAAAATGAACGTGTGTCGAATTTCAACAAAGTGCATGTACAGTATTATGTCATAATAATCTAAAAGCTTACAATTATTTTATGAAAGCTTCGCGCTGTGTACCACATGTACCTAACACGATAGACACAGACGGTTGTCTGTGAGAGTGGAGAACGGAGAGTCTCAACACTAGGTTTAGTATTGAGACTCTCCGTTCTCCACTCTCTTCTGAATTCGAGAAGTTGTGTGTTCAGTAGTGGAACTCAACGTCGCACCTTGCCAGAGCAGAAAAATGAAAATAATGGCGATCGAACCCTCCATTGCGTTTACACTGACACGCTACCCCACTTCATTATTATTATTATTAGGTACTAGTTCGTAAAATATTATTATTTATATTAAAATATATTTTGGACTTACATCGTTTTTTTTACAAAAAAATTGAAAATGAGAGAATAACATATATTTAGCAAGCGGATAATGGAGTTTCCTGACACTAGGTGCTATTTCTCCACACTCATATATGCGTAAAAAGACGAGAAGCCTACAAAAGTTAATTCTAATAATAATATTGACGAACGATTTTGCAGGCGTTGTCGGTAAGAGCTCTTCAAGAATTGGTCACCGCCGCCGGCTCGGAGACCGTAAGTATTCAAAAGATGTTAACTTTAAATACACATGTAAATGAAATAAAATTAACATTTGAACACCTATCCTTATATTACTGTTGCCTTTTTGAAATAATTTTCAATGAATATTTCAACTAAAATTTTGACTTAAATATTTTTCAATCTAAGATTATAATTTTGTAATACGTCATTTTATAAAATATTTCTTGTATTATTTATTTTTTATTTAATATATTTATTAAATATCTTTTTTTATTAGAAAAAAACGTATTACAAAATTATTTTAATCTAATTTATTTTACTATAAAGGTTTCAAGCAGCAAATCTCTATATTCTACACATTGTAATATTGTAATTAACATAAATGTGTTCATTTGTGAATAATATTACCCTTTTTACGTACTAGCTTTGTATTTAAATTTTCCAGGGCAAAGAAAACTTATTAGTGAGTATATGAATATATGAAATATCGGTAACATATACGATCACAACGAGCTATATCTTAAAAATTTCTACTAAATTTCTACCTTTTCCGAACTATTTCTATAGTTTTCCATAATATTTTTTCCAAGATATTTCTCGGGGTGACGTTTTGCATGACTTTGAAGTCACATTCTTCGTTTTGTGACTGACCAAAGTGATTATTCAAAATTTTTCTTTTTGTCGCTAAACTGTTTTTTTTTTGGTAACAATTTCATATTCGTTTCAATATTTTTATACTAATTTTGAATAAAATAATTGGTTATATTTTATTTCCATAATTTTAAATGTTATATTCAAAACATTAGTAGAAATATACTACAAAAATCTTAATTAAATAAATATATGTTTCAGACATTATACGTTTATAAAATTTACTTTAAATAAATAATATTTTCAATATAATAAACTTATAAAACAAACTTTAAAGAACGTTTTCTCATCAAATAAGTAGTTATTAGTTTTCTAAAAAAAGTAAAAACATAACAAATTAATATTATCCAGTACATTTTGCACTTTATTTTTGGATTTATTAATTTAACTAATAATTTTAATAAGATTTATTTAATTCTAGTGATATTTAAATTTGTATAGCGATTATAGAAACGCAAGTTAATTTAATCAAAAATAATAATTAAAATTAAGCAAGTTTGAGCATGAATATAATGAATTCTATTTCTTAATACAAGTTTTGTATAACAAAGCTATCTTACCAATGGGTGTGTACAAAATTAATACTGCTTAGACTTATTAATCTCACATTTTTGATTTATCATTTTTAAGTCTATAAAATCCTTAAGACGAATAAAATAACTTATTTTTTATCATTTTTTTGTTATTTTCTATAATGTAAATAAATTGTTAATATTTTCACTATAATTTTTTCAAAGTCACAAACATTTTTTTTATTATTACTTGTTATTTTTAGTAATATAAATACATTGTTAATATTTTCACTATAACTCATCATGCTGAAAATATTATTTTGAAAAATATGCCAAAAAATCGTACATTTATTTTCAGGGCAAAGGAACTGGTTCAGGTCACAGAACGTTGTTATACGGCAATGCTATTCTTTTGCGTCATCTCAACAGTGACATGGTGAGTACAATTTTTGAGGAAAATATGCAGTATTTATTATTTTTATTGAAAATTTATTTTTGAGCTTCTCGTATTATGTAGTGCAAGTTGATTTCCTACCAAACAAATATGAAAAAATGCATACATATATTGAAAAGTGCTACCTTTTCTCCAGTAAAATTCAACCAGAAAGCGTTATAATTTTTTATAACTCTATTTCATGATACATAAGAAATAAATGAAATATTTTTTTTCATTTCCGCGACCGACAATCGAACCCACAACCTTTCCCGTTTACAATCACACACTTGTGCCCCGGCGCCACGACTGGCCTAAATTTATTTAGAAAAAGAAAGAATATAACTTACGAAAGTACTTTTCATATATCTTATGTATGTATGTGTATACAGTATGTGTATGTGTGTATATATGTATCTTATGACATTGTTGCAAAAATGGTTATTCAATTCATACTTTCAGTATTTAGTTAAAAGCTTTTTTCCTCTACGTCGTACATGCCACGACTCGCTTGCCACATAAAAACTGAAAGAATTACGTTCACAACATACCTATCCTCCTCTAATGAGGATTACAAAGTTAATATTTCTGCAAAAAGATTCACTTTATCTTTTATGATTTAAATATTTTCTTAATATGGTAACTTAACTTGCTATGTATTTTTTTATTATATTAATTAAGATATGATGATAGATTATTCATCAATAAGTTATTTATGAGGCCTGTCGTGGTGCAGAGGCACAAACGTACGACTGTAAATTCTCAAACAGTTGCGGGTTCGATTCCCACTCGGGGTAATTTATTATTTTCATTTTCCTGCTTCGATTCGACAACGTGGTGTTGAGCTTTCCAAAATCAAAATGCAATGCCTCGAATTTAGGCCGATGGTTGGAAACGGAGTGTCTTAACACTACGTTCCTTCTACTTACTCTGTTAGATGTAGAATAGAGATTAAAGCTAAAAAATTAAAAGCAAATATTTTAATTTTAATAATACTTCATTTGCATAAAGTTTTAAGTACTAAAAATCATTTATTACATTGCAAAATGCAATCGTATAATTTGAATTGCAATCTCTGCAATGCGCAAACCTTAGGTTGTAAAGTAAACAATATGATTGTACCTAGATATATGTAGGTAATTTAAACACGCTCTTGATTCAAAATTTACATATTGATTGTATTGAATTTACTTATAAGTCATTATAGAGAGAACATGGGAACCTAGTGTTAAGACACTCCGTCCCTATTAAGACACTTCACCACATTTCGTCGAAATTGTGTATTGAGTGGCGTAACTCAACGTCGGGCTTAGCTTCGTTACCAGAGGGAAGAAATGAAAATATTAAACAGTAGCGACCTACTAGGTTTCCTCTGTTTATCCTCTGGATACAGCGTAAAGCTAAATAAAATATCTGTGTATTTTCAATGATTTTAGGCCAAGGCCTAAATGAAAGCAGCTATTGCTAAATAAAAGAAATATACGAATATATTACACTTTACGGTGTATTAATATTATTTTTAAGTACTTAATAACTTCATAAAATCGGGACAGTAATTCGTAAGAAATTCATATTCTTTACAAAATCGCAAAAGATGATAAACCATTAAATTTCAGTACTTGGCGTGCCTATCTACGTCGTCCTCTCAAGATAAGTTGGCGTTTGACGTCGGCCTGCAGGAGCACTCTCAGGGCGAGGCGTGCTGGTGGACCCTCCATCCTGCTAGTAAACAAAGGTAAAATATATTTTTTTAGGATTTTAACATTTTTCTTTCTAATTACATTATATTTTTAAGTATTGGTAAATTGTTTGTACTTAAGTTAGGCATTGTGCAATTCGTATTTAATTTTTTCTGCTTACAACATATTTTATTATTATTATTATTATATTTTTTTGGTCCTAATTTTGTCAACATTTTATCCCTTACTATAAAATTTAATAATATAAGTAGGAAGTAAATAATTTTTAAAATTAATCCTTCAATGCTTCAACGCGTCTATCCTTATATCCCTTTTAATTTTAAATGCGTTGCGCATCAATCTTTTCCAATCCAATTCGCAAATGGAGTACGATTGGTGGTTTGTGTGGGATTGTCTATCACTGACGTTCCAAAGAAAATCCCCAGTGAACTTTTGTATATGTGTGTACAGTATTATAAGAAAATGGACATTCATTTTCTCGAGTAGAAATCGAACCCATTTACTGTCGCATTTACAGTCGCACTTTGTACTCCTGTGCCACAACTGGCCTCTATTATTTATTATTATATTCCTTATATTGATTTCTTATCGAGAAAAACATGGTATTGAGTTCTTGCACTCAAGACGCAATATTTCAGAAATTGGACGAGAAGGGTTGCTTCTGCCTATCTTGCTATATACGGGATAAAGCGTGATGCCATTTTATTTTTAAACTTTTCTGCTATTTATAAACTTAAATGATGGATTTGTCGTATTTTGTATTTAGAAGTTATATTTTAATTGTTACAGATCTGAGGGTGAAAAAGTGCGTGTGGGTGACGATTTGATTCTAGTGTCTGTCGCTACTGAGAGATATTTGGTAAGTATAGTGTACTGTAAAAAACTATTTGAAGCTTGTGTGTAAATACAACAGTTGTGGGTTCGATTTCTTATTGGGGGAATGAATTGTTTAATATTTTTATTTCGCTATGATAACAAGACAAAGCGTTGCGTTCGTTTTCACTACTGAATTGAAAGTGGGGAACAGAGTGTCTAAACACTCTCCCTTATATACTCCAGTGATGCCGATGATATACTAATAAATTTTCTTTCTACAGCACACAACAAAAGAAAACGAAGTATCAATAGTGAACGCCTCGTTCCACGTGACCCACTGGTCGGTGCAGCCGTACGGGACCGGCATATCTCGTATGAAATACGTCGGCTACGTGTTCGGAGGGGACGTGCTCAGGTTCTTCCATGGGGGGGACGAGTGTCTTACAATACCTAGCACTTGGAGTAAAGAAGGGGGGCAGAAGTAAGTTATTTTTGTTTTCAACTTTTTTTTGTCTTATTTACGTTATGATTAAAGGAAACTTTCAATTATGTACTCTTTAACGATTTCTTGAATCTATTCCATATTAGTACATGTAAAAATAGGTTTCTAGAATAAAACGTTTAAAAGTATTCCAGTATAGTACCAGCAACTAGTAGTTATATATATGAGTAATTGGATATAAAACAAAAGATGCAATTGTTCCGCTCGCTCAGTAAATAGCGATGTTTGTACGCTTTGTCTGGCAAGTGAATTCTTCTTCACGAGATACACTCGTACATCACTTTTAGTAAAAAGTTTAAAATATTTGTATACTAACTTAAAATATAAAGAAAAATACGACCAATTTTTTTATATCTATAAAAATTGTATAGTTCAACTGCTTGTAAAGTGTACCAAATATTTTCTGTACTTTTTAAAACTTGTCACAAAAACGGTGTTGAGTTAATAGTACTTTTGTCGATTATCAGTTAATAGTAATTAATGAAAAACAAAAAAATATTGTTTAATGAACCATAAAATTTTACAATTCCAGTATCGTAGTCTACGAAGGTGGTTCAGTAATGTCTCAAGCGCGTTCCCTCTGGCGGCTCGAGCTGGCGCGGACCAAATGGGCAGGAGGCTTCATTAACTGGTACCATCCTATGAGAATTCGACATATTACCACCGGACGGTACCTCGGTGTGAACGATCAGAATGAATTATATTTGGTTAGCAGGTACGTTTGTAATTAGTTTTTGATTTTATGGGGTTTTTACTTTTGTATTTAATTTTTTATGCAAAGATTATCTGTTTTTGTAAATATGCTATGTATAATTAAACTTGTGCATATACTCGTAGGTGCACAGTTTCTAATTGAAAAGTTGTTATTGTGTATTTGTAAAGTGTCTCTACTGCTTATTCTCTCTGCCTACCACGTTGCATTTGAAAAAAAAACGTGAAATGTGAAAAAAATGTATTAGAAATATAAAAAAAACATCATATTAACATTTGCTATAACAGAGAGGAAGCCACAACAGCATCTTGCGCCTTCTGCCTCCGACAAGAGAAGGATGACCAGAAAGTGGTACTAGAAGACAAGGATCTAGAAGTTATAGGTGCACCCATTATAAAGTATGGTGACTCCACTGTCATTGTACAACATTCTGAAACTGGTCTTTGGTTATCTTACAAGGTTAGTTTTAGTGGTATTTTATTATATATACTTTGGTTTCGTATATTTTATATCTTAAAATTTGGAACTAGGAAAAAGAACCTTATGATTATGTATTTATTATTTTTTATTTTCAGTCATACGAAACAAAAAAGAAAGGTGTGGGTAAAGTGGAAGAGAAACAAGCGATACTACACGAGGAAGGCAAAATGGATGACGGTTTAGACTTCTCTAGGTCTCAAGAGGAAGAATCTAGAACTGCTAGGGTTATTAGGAAATGTTCTTCGCTTTTCACTAAATTTATAAAGTAAGTAGTGAATTATTGTCATTTATTTATTTGTATACAAAATCGCTTGATTTAAAAAAATTAAGGCAGTATTTATTTAAAAACTTTATTTTAGTGGCCTTGAAACGTTACAAGAAAACAGGCGTCACTCAATGTTCTTTGCGTCTGTCAATTTGGGAGAAATGGTCATGTGTTTAGAAGATTTAATCAATTACTTCGCACAACCTGATGAAGACATGGGTAAGAGATTGCTTTAGTAGTTAAATATTATACAAATGTAGTAGTCGTAACGCACAAGAAAAAAATATTTCTAATTCTTTTTTTTCTACAAACATCCTTATTTCTAAACAGAACACGAAGAAAAACAAAATAAATTCCGAGCTCTCCGCAATAGGCAAGACTTATTCCAAGAGGAAGGTATTTTGAACTTGATCTTAGAAGCGATAGACAAAATCAATGTGATCACATCACAGGGTTTCTTAGCTGGTTTCTTGGCCGGTGACGAATCCGGACAGAGTTGGGATATGATATCTGTATATTTGTATCAATTGTTAGGTAAGTATTAAAAGTAGCATTTAAGTAAATTTTTGTAAAGTTTAGTTTCTATACTTTTTTAGTGACGCGCAGAGAAAATGCATATAAAATATTCTCCTCAACCCATTTTTTAAACTTTTTCAAAACATTATAGTATTCTGCTGCATTATATTATTGTACATAGAAAATGTAGGTGCTACTTACAAGACAATTAAAGAAAATAAGGGAATGCATAGTTAAAATCAGATTTACTAGAAAAATATTTGAGTAAAGGCAGATGAGGTTGCTTTAGTATTCAAAAATAACTGCCTCGCCTTACAAATAACGTATAGCCTTAGATTTTCTTCACTCATGAGATCATCTTACTTAAATGTATTGTTGTTTTACATTCACAGCTGCCATAATCAAGGGTAATCACACAAACTGCGCCCAATTTGCAAACTCCAATCGTCTGAACTGGTTATTTTCAAGACTTGGTTCTCAAGCCTCTGGAGAAGGAACGGGCATGCTTGATGTATTGCATTGCGTGCTCATTGATTCACCTGAGGCATTGAATATGATGAGGGTATAGGATTTTTTTTACTAAATTGTTGTTTTTTTATTGTTGCTTTGCGTTTAGTAGTTTTTTTTAGTATATACTAAAATGAAAATTTAAGCAATTACTTATTAATTGTTTTTAAAATATTAAAATTACATATCATATTATGCTTACTTGTGATGGATTTCTAGTTTTATATTATTGTTTAAATGTAAATATGTAAAAAAAAATAATGTGACTGCAGTAAATTGCTATTAAAGAACATTACCTACCTATTGCATGTTTAAGTTCATTAAACTACACAGGATTTTCGAATGCAAAACTTTGATTGTTTTTCCTTTCACGCAAGAATTACATTAAAAAATACATATAACACAATTCCCTTACAGGATGAACACATAAAAGTCATTATATCGTTGCTCGAGAAACACGGCAGAGATCCAAAAGTCCTCGACGTGTTATGTTCCCTCTGCGTGGGTAATGGAGTCGCAGTGAGATCATCTCAGAACAATATATGCGATTACTTACTTCCCGGCAAGAACTTGCTGTTGCAGACGCAGTTGGTCGATCATGTTTCTAGGTACTGATATAGAATATGTATAGTTCGGTCGACCAGTCGTGGCCGCTTTGAAGTTAGTCTTTCTGAATATTTGCGGGTTGTACACTCGGGAATATAATAAGCAAACGTAAGAATCTATATTAACTTTGGGGCGGCCATAACTCGTTGACCGTACTGTTGATTTTAAGATAAGAAATAGTGACAAGTCATAGTTTTATATTTTTAGCTAATACGACTTTAATTTTCCTCTAAACCCCACTCCTCTCTCAGTCTGGGGAATGAATTATTTTAATTTCCTGCTCTAGTGATAGGTTAGATAATGCTACCTATATAGATAGCGCGTCACAGTCTCACAAAATTGAGAAGGAAATGAGAAATGGAATGTTCTAAAACTAGGGTAGGCAGAACTAATCCTGCAATATGCGGGATACAGCGTGAATCTAAGAAATTATAATTTTATGTTCCTTTTGTTTAATTATGATAGTTTTTAGTCAATATCTAATAAGTAAGTTATACATTTCTTTGTTGTTAAAACATTTCTACTACTAAATAATATTATAACAATTTTTTTAGCGTACGACCAAACATATTTGTGGGTCGTGTAGAAGGTTCCGCAGTGTACCAAAAATGGTATTTCGAAGTGACAATGGACCATATCGAGAAGACAACACACATGATGCCTCATTTAAGAATTGGATGGGCCAATACTTCTGGGTGAGTATTCATTTTGTTCTGGCATTTGAGTGGTTGCAAGATAAAATTAAATTTTACACTTAAATTTTATAATTATTATTTCGCTTGAGTGATTTAAAACCATAAATGTAACTAGTAGATATCGTTATATATATATACTACAGTTTTTTTACATAACATTTCTTAGGAATTGAATTATGAAATTCTTTGTTTTGGAAGCTATAAGTCTATAAGTCTTATAAAACTCTTACTTATTTCCATTTTACCACAGAACCGATGCCGCGTGTAAAAGCTAGTATATGAATATTTAAGTACGTATATATATTTTATTCTTCAGATACGTCCCCTATCCGGGAGGAGGTGAAAAATGGGGAGGCAATGGTGTAGGCGACGATCTGTACTCCTTTGGCTTCGACGGCGCCTTCCTTTGGTCGGGGGGACGGAAGACACCTGTCAATAGGTCTCATGCTGAAGAACCTTTTATTAGGAAGGGTATGGATTTTATTATTTTTATACTTATTAGACTTTCTTTAAGGCTTCGTTTGCTTACCTGCTATATGCGGAATACAACGTAAATCGGTAAATGATACATATTTTGTGTATACTTGTTACTTATTTAAATAATAATATTCATTCCATGTGTATAATTCCAGGAGACGTCATAGGCTGTGCTCTAGATCTGACAGTGCCCTTAATCAACTTTATGTTTAACGGCGTGAGGGTCACAGGTTCGTTTACCAACTTCAACTTGGAAGGCATGTTTTTCCCTGTCATCAGTTGTTCGAGTAAACTAAGGTATGTGAATAGAAAAAATGTTTTCTATTACTAGAGGTATTGTAGTTAGTAGAATTTATAGAATTAATATTTTAATAAACATAATTTTGAAATATATATACTATAAATATATAGATTTCACGATCCGAAAACCAAGTTGAGAAAAGTATAGTAAAATATAGAACACAGTTATATTATGAATCTGTTATTTAGTCTGGCTATGCATTCTTGCAATGGTGCAGAGAGAATCTAGAAATAAAACTGCGATGTTCATTTCCCGCTTTCCGTCAAATTTTTGGAACGTTGCATATTGGGTAGCAGAACTCAAAGCCGCGTGCTGTCTACTAAAGCAGAGAAATGAAAATAATTTAAATATAATCATTTTCCCGAATGGGGATCGAACAACCATAGTTACCGCAATTTTCTTTTTGTTTCATCACAGTTGCCGGTTCCTTCTCGGTGGAGAGCATGGTCGTCTTAGATACGCTGCGCCTGAAGGATATTCTCCATTAGTGGAATCATTATTACCTCAGCAGATATTGAACCTGGAACCTTGCTTTTATTTTGGTAACTTAGCAAAGAGGGCGTTAGCTGGTCCGCCGTTGGTGCAAGACGATACGGCGTTTGTACCGACGCCGGTTGATACTTTGTCTGTAAGTACTTTTTTATGATTAACTAGAGACTGAAATGTGGCTTCGCCCGCCTACAGATTTTTATATTATAGCCAAACTGTACAACTTCTTTAAAATTATATTTTCAGATCACCTTGGCGACTTACATTGAGCAAATTCGCGACAAACTCGCCGAAAATATTCACGAGATGTGGGCCATGAACAAGGTATACATTTTGTTTAGATTTTATTATTTATTCTTAATAAAATAAAATATTTCCTAGAAAACGTGTTTCATACAGTATTTACCGCATATTGTACATTTATTTTAATCTAAATAACTCAAAATTATATTATGAATATTAGTATATTTATGCCATAATAATATTATCTGGTGCCCCCAACTGTATTTGCATTGACTATAAATCCTAAAACGGAAAATCTCGTTTTATCCTGTTCCCGTTGAATTTTGAGAAATTATTTATCGTTGTCTGTCAGTAACGAAGGATTTACTGACAGACAATGATAAATAATCAGTCACTAAGGAAAGAGTCTTACACAATATTTTTATTACCAGATCGAAGCCGGTTGGTGTTACGGTGACAACCGCGAAGATGCTCGTCGAATTCATCCTTGTTTAGTGCCATTTGAACGACTGCCTGCAGCGGAAAAACGATACGATGTACAATTGGCAGTTCAGACTTTGAAGTAAGTTTATTGAAGTACAGTAAATAAATATTTTCAAAAAAAAATTGATCAGAAAATAAAATTACTACATAAATTAAGTCACATTTGAGTATTATATAGCATTTTGCAAATAATACACAAGTTCTGTGGCTATAGATAATGAAATATTGTTTAATTACCCAATTCTGATAATGTACACTATAAACAATTATGTATAAATTTACAATATTTTTATAGAACAATCTTAGCACTCGGATATTACATAAGTCTGGACAAACCGCCAGCGCGCATTCGCAACGTTCGTTTGCCTAACGAGCCGTTTATGCAAGTAAGTGATATTATTAAAACATATTTATAAACATAGCATTAAACATATTATGTTGAAATATAAAAAAAAAACGATTTCTGCTCTCATTGGCTTTTTTACGAGCAGGCTGAGTAGGTATAATAGCCTACGGATGATTTTGAATGGCGGCCAATTTTATTGGCTAATTTCTGTTTTTGCTTGTTCATAGAAATTAAAACAATTCCTTCTGTAATTTTTTAAATTGTCAAAATGCAACTGACAGTTGTGAAAATAAGGGCAGCAAAAACTAAACAAGCCTTTAGCCTCAAAATGTGTAAATCCACCACTGCCTGTTATTTTAATTATTACATATACCTGTATGTTTACAATAATAACTGAGTTTAAAATCGCTTTTACAGTCTAACGGCTACAAACCAGCACCTTTGGACTTGAGTGCTGTAACATTAACACCGAAAATGGATGAGCTAGTGGATCAGCTCGCTGAAAATACTCACAACTTGTGGGCCAGAGAGAGGATACAGCAAGGATGGACTTATGGACTTAATGAGGTATGCATATAGTTTTTTATTTAAGTATTTTTAAGGATAAAATGTTTTGTATTTATTAAGTTTATACTTTTTACTTAAGTCTTAACTCTATATTTATTACTTGACAAAAAGGAAAGATTGTAAGTGAGAAAGAAAAAAAAAAGCTTTTACAATAAGGTTACTAATGCCACAGTTATTTTTTGTTTCTTTAATTCAATTTGTCTTCTGTCTTCTTATTGTAGCCACAAAATGTCAAAAATAATATAATATGAAAGTTTTCTAATAGAAATCAAATAAATTCTAAATTCCAGGACCCAGAAATGCACAGATCTCCACATTTAGTTCCTTATCCGAAAGTAGATGACGCGATAAAGAAGGCAAATCGCGATACTGCATCAGAAACCGTAAGAACTTTACTGGTTTACGGATATAACTTGGATCCACCGACTGGAGAACAACATGAAGGTATTGGTATTGGTACAGTGCAGTACCATTGGTACTGGTACTGCACTGTATTCTCTTCCTGCTTGAAAGTCCTCCACTGCTATTGGTTGGCTTTTAAAGATTTCTCTTTTCTCTGTGCAATAAGGAATATTTTTTTTCAGCTTTATTGGCGGAAGCATCTAAACAGAAACAAGCGGATTTTAGAACTTACAGAGCTGAAAAGAACTACGCTGTCAGTTCCGGAAAGTGGTACTTTGAGTTCGAAATTCTGACCGCTGGACCAATGCGGGTTAGTAAAACTTTATTGTTTTATTTATTATTTATTTTTATTCTTATAATAAGTTATTTTATAAAATTATTTTCTATACACATTGTATATAATTTGAAAATAATAAATATATAGTGCAGTTTATGAGCCCTGACCACCCTGAAGTAAGCTGTGTATGACTGCGTAGATTTCATTTTATGTTATATATTCTTAGGTTGGTTGGGCCCATGCGGATATGCCCCCCGGCATGATGCTAGGACAAGATGAGAACTCATGGGCGTTTGATGGATATAATGTAAGTAATTTATTGGTTTTCCTTTAATGTAACGTTGTTCTATATCCTATATATAAATATAATTTAATTAAAGAGTGCGCAAACATATGGAGATATATGCAAATTCTATTATTAAATATACCCATAATAATTTAGCAAGTTCGATTCTTGCTTGACCTATAAATAATATACCATACCAATTTAATGTCATTTAAAAACTAAGTGACATCTCAGAGTGATAACGTAAATTAAATAATTAATTGAAATACAGTCACTAAAATGGCACGGTGGTACCAGCGACACGTTTGGACAACAATTGAAAATTGGTGACATTGTCGCTTGCTTCTTAGACGTGATCGACCAAACTATTAGTGAGTCAACGGAATAACGGAGAACCCTTGTCTGATAAATGTTGTATTTTGTTATTAATGTTTATATAATTATATATTCTATATATCTATTATTGGCTAACTTTGTAATTTGGCATGTTGGTAGATCGATGTTGCATACTAAAATGTATGTGTTATTTATGTGTCTGATTAGACAATATCATATGTTTCGTGGAGGAAGTGGTGATTAATCTTTCTGTTGTCCACTCTCTGCCATAAAATTTATGTTGATGATGGGGACGGAACTCTCTGCCACTCATTGACCATCATTATCCCAAATTGACGGAAATTAAAAATCCACAAACATCGCGTTGATTCATTAAATTAATACTTTATTATAGGTGTAAAAATTTTACATTTTAAAAAAATCCGTAATATAAAAAAACGAGCAATAAAAAATTAGGTAACCCATAAAATAATTGTGGAATTCACACTAATTAAATATGCAACAAAACTCACTTTACATACAAATATATATACTAAATCAGAAATTTGAATATTTTCTTAATCCAATACATCCTGTATACTACTATTACTTATTTAATCTACTGTCAAACATTTATCAGACAAGCTGATGTCGATGTCAATGTGTTTTATGGTATTCAAAGTGTTAGAATCCTGTGGTATCGCGTATTTATGAGTATGTTCAGAATGGTACATGCATTCCCTTTTCCAAAGTCCCCCAAAGTTAGTCATTTGTAAATATTTTCCTACATACCCTCCCTTTTCCTTACAATTTTATAATTCATCATTACATTACAAATGTATTTACATAATTATATCAGATTTATGAAGTTTTATCTAAATTTTATAGAATAGATTTTAGGTTATATTATCTTAGAAATATATATTACTTTAAACTTTAGGCGACGTATTCAATATTTAAGATAAATCCTAAGAAAAATGGTTTCCTTTTTAAGGAGGAAAAAGTATACTCCGGTAGTACGGAGTCGTTTGGCAAGCAATGGGCGTTGGGGGACGTTGTAGGCGTATTCCTAGATCTCATTGATAAAACGATAAGTAAATAACTTTTGACTGGCAACACTTAGCTTGCTTCGAGACGTGGTGGGAGCATTTTTACATATGGCAAGTCATAGAAATTTTCATAAACTTCTATTTATTTATATTTGACTTGCGTCAAAATTGACAGCAACCTTTAAGGTATTAAAAAAACACTACAAATATGTTCACAATTCGATGTGTAATTTATGTAAAAATGCTCTAGCCACTATCAAATTATCACGCCAGGCTTCAACTTAGCTTATAGACAAATCGGCAGAAAAGCGTCAGTTGGCGTAACATCATCGCTTTGCTTTGGAAGAATTCTAAATTAGATTTAATACAATTTGACTACGAGCATGTTTAGAAAATAGAGGACCATTTAATTGAAATCCAATGCACAAACAGTTTAAAAAAGCATTTTGAAACATGATAATGTAAATATGAAGAACATTAACTGTTTTTTTTCGCGAGAGCAGCAGGTATTTAGTGTTAAGACACTCTTTTCTCCACTTTCCGCCCATTTATGAGACATTGCGCGTCAAGTGGCGGAACCCAACGTCGGGCTGTTTCCAATCAGATTAAAAATGGTGATTCAAATCTTAACAAATGCGTCTACATTGAAATAATTCAGTCGTTGGTGTTAAATATGAATAATACTAAAAACTTCTTTTTTTTTTTTTCAACCACGATACAAGTATTTTCAGTTTATTCCTTCACATACCAGTATCTACTCTACACAACGACAGTAGACAATTTTATTTTACTGTTTTCCATTTCAAGACATTTTGAAAGTCCCTAAAAACCGCTTGCTAGTAATTAACAAAATGATTAACGCTTATTTAGTCTATATTTTTGTGTGAATAACTCGTAAAGTTAATCGAATGCATGATAATTATCGATTTATTTGTTTTCGATATGTTATAATTTAATGATGTAGGGTAGGTAATATTCAAAGATTTTTTTAACATATTGTTCGATTAGAAACAGGTAATTTATTGTTAACTTTCTAATTTTTCGTTTTAATCCAAGCTTAAAATATAAAGCATATTCTAATACGTGATAATTATTAGGTTTTTCCCTAAACGGAGAGTTGTTGATGGATG
>JAEBDU010013359.1:35858-113297 GCA_016802625.1 Heliconius numata | reverse complement strand
GTTAAACAATAGTACAACATAAATATCCGCGTATAAATTACAAAATCAATGCATAACAAATTAAATTGACAAATATGGGAATCATGAGTAAGATACTTTACATACAATCGTCGAGAAGGCATTTATTTTTCACTAGCTAACGCTGGCGGCTTCGCCTGCTTGGAGTATTATTTATTTATTAATATTAATGACTTTCGTTTTCTTATAATATTATCATTTTAAAGACAGTTTCAAATTTGTACATTTAAAACTTAAGTTACAGCCAATTCAATAAAATAATTATTTTTCATCGTACAAAATTATTTATGTTATTATATTTTTTTTATTTATGAACCGATTTAAATAACACAAACACCATACGTTTAACAGAATTTTCCAATAGACAATATTTAAAACTGCATTCAAATCGTTTTAGTAGTTTCTTGTATTAGTTAAGATAGACAAACAAACAAATAAAACTTTTAAAATTATGGAATTGGGTTCTATTATGTAAATAGATGCCTTAATGACTATACTTTCTCATATCTTCTATGTACAACAGATAAGTTACAATTTTATTATACGTAGAGATATGGATTTAAAAACATATAATAAACAATTTAACATTAAGAGGTCATCGACTGACTGAAAAACGATGGTTGTGGGTTTGATCCCTACTCGTAGAAATGATTGATATTGAAATTATTCTGATTACACAAACTCTCTATTTTATTAAGTAGATTTTGAAGCTAATTTTTCTATCCGTAATAAAATATTATTTATAATACACATAATAAATTTATTATTCAAGTCACTCTTTCAATTCACTGAAAGTAGAGACGAGAGTCTCTTAACACTAAATTTACTTTGGCGACTCTACTCATACATGATAAAGCAAGAAGACGAAAACAAAAGTCATCATCGCGCAGAAAATTGATAAGAGTACCCACAAATAACACATTTCCTGTTAAATAACAAGAAATGAATAGTTGAGGCGAAGCTCTATAATAATCCTTAAATATATTTTTTCCGTCAAACAAAAACCGTCATCAAGAAGTCACGAAGCGTACGAGACGCTACGCTGAACCTTCCTAGAACTATAACCGTTTAAAGCACGACTACTATTCTACGGTTTACTAGAAACACTTTAAAGTCATGTAATTTCATGAACGATACTCATTTGCTGGGTTTATCACGTTTATCTTAAACGGTGATTTCATCTATACATGGGCTGGCAATCTATAATTGTTAGCATAAAAATAATATTATAATAATATATTAGCCTTTTCAATCGAGCTGTGAGTACAAGCAAATTATGTGATCATTTAAAAATAAATAATCTTTAAATTAACAAAAAGAAATAAAATAAATAATAAGAGACCTTCACACAGTGCTGTAAAACATACATGCGTAGAAAATTTACCTTTTAAGGAGTGCCCATCATCAGGTTTTATTATTTTATTTTTTATTATAATCTTAATGAGATTTGGCATCAACCCTTATAGCCATATTTCCAAATCAGAAAACCCTAAATTATTTAGTAACGACGAAACATCGATAAAAGTGGAACAATTATTTCTTTTTTTTTAATAATTTTTAACCTCATAACCATGACATATTTACAATCTTGAGAAGAAACAACGCCCATTACACAAGTAGAAAACTTAACTGATTTCACACTTGAAAAGATAAAAGTATCTAATACTTTAAACGAAAACATAGCCTACATATAAATAAAATACTTTTTTTTTTCTTATATCCACAAACCACTCAATTAACCCTTAATTATTTATTATGACCTAAAAAACCTACAAATAAGATTTAAAAAAATGACCCCACCATAATATGCACCAGTACCAACTTTCGCGTGTACACGGAGCCTTACCTCAAAGACCGCGGCGCCTTTGATCCCAGATAGCGTCTAACGATTCCTATGAAGTCCGCAGTACGACGAGCTCGTTCCCATTAACACTGAACGTGTATTTAGAACTTCAACGGTCTACTTATACTTGACCCCGTATGGGCTAAAGGCTTTTATGTAGGGAAAATATTTTCTATGTTGTCTCTTGGATCTTATGTCACAAGATAGGGTTTTTAGTTTGAAGTAAATGTGTATTTTGTTAGCTTCATGATGTATCTAGCACATACTATGTGGTAGTATAGGAGTATAGGATAGGGAACTGAGAACCTAGTGTTAAGACACTAGTTTCTCAGTCAGTTCAAATTACGTTATCTTAGTTCTCCATTTTCCAAATTCTGGAGGCATTGCGTGTTGAGTTGTGGAACTCAACGCCATGCGTTAAATTCCCAGCCTGAGAAATGTTTATATTTAATTTGTTTATGTTTCCCTTGTCTTTTATTTCCTTAAATATTAACACTAGGCTCCTTCTTCCTCCTCCTCCCGTTGTTCAATAGCAATCCAAGACTGTAAATAATATCCTATATAAGGTTATCTAGGTAAGAAAAAGGCGAAAATCCACAATCCCATCATAAGCAAATTGTGTATTTCTTTCAACATAATATAATTATGCAGCCATAATAAAAGGAACCGCTCCTAAGAAAAACCATATGATAGAGTTATGCTAAATAAAAGTTAACATTTATTCAGTTAATGAGGCAGCAAACTAAAGATAACCGACATTTTTATCTAATGACGACTTTGAACGCAACTAACCAAGTGTGCATCATTTGCAACGTCAATTTAAATGCAATATGCATCTATTATAAAGATAAATTATTGATGATACTGGCTCATTTCCTTTACTCGTCAATGTAAATAAACTTAATAATGTGTTTGCTGATCAACTCTATTAGTAGAGGGTTATGGGTTCAAATTCTTAATGTTTTGAATAGAAATGTGGGCTCAACTGGTACATATATGTATATGTATCAATAAACGACAAAGGAAGGAAGATTTAAAAATAAATAAATTATAATGACTCTTGAAAAAACTAATATTTTAAAATGAAATAAAATAAAATACTATATAACATTTTAGTGCGTTCATTTTATTAATATTTATATTTAAAATATAATCGTTTTCCTAGAACTATTTACTAGGTGACAATGACAACTCTACTTAGGTAAATCATAATATTATTATAGAAATAAAATAAAAAGTATAAATAATTGTATTATTACTTAACTCAACAAAAAGGCATTATCGTTGCGCACTCACACTGGTACAGTATTTGACAGGAAACGTGGTTTGACCCCCATGCGGAAGAATTAATTATCCTAATATCTTAAGCTCTGGCACTCAAGACAGTATCCCTAATCCAGTCTTAAAACTAAGATCTCACGTTATTTCAACATAAAGACAGAGCTTCCAACATATAATGGGCACGCGCATACCGCGACGTACGGCGGTGTTTACCGAGCAGTCATGTTAATGGGTGTACTCAAGTACTTACACGGTGTAGTGCCAAAAAGATTATTTCATATGTAACGGTTAAATGACTAGTTTCTTCACACGAACCTGTAGTGTATATGAAATATGAATGGCGTTGTAGCCGTGAATTATTATGACAAGATTAATAAAATTATCTTGATGGTATTTAGAAGCCGTTGTGGCACAGCGGCACAAGGGTGTGGTGTAACGCGACGGTTGTGGCGTCGATCTCCACTCGAGGAAGTGAAATATTTTGTAACGTTTATATTTCCATTTCTTCGGCGTTGAGGTCTGCCCAATGCCTCCAGAAATCGGCAGAAAGTGGGGAATGGAGTGTCTTAATACTAGGTTCAATCTGCCTACCCTGCTGTATGCGGGATAGCTGCGTGAAGCTGATTTGATTTTGATGTTATTTATAACAATAGTTGTAATATATTGTTGTCGTGCTTAAAATATGTTAAAAAAAACAGGCAGAACGCGACGTGAAAACGGGTAAAAAAAGGTAAAACAATAGATGAAAAATAATTGAATAAAATTTATATTTATATTATAATGTTTTCTTAAGTTTATTATAAATCCCTAAATACCATTACTCCAGCGCCTATAAATTAAAAAAAAATCTTATTCAATATCACTTCGAAAGAAAAAAATATTTAACTGTTAACAAATCAGACTTAGGACGATAAATAAAGACCAACTTTCTACTCCCATAATACTCGTAGAATAGCAACGGCCGTTCCGAAACGGGATCTGATACATTTGATGAAGGCAAAGTTATTGAATTTGATTGTGAAATGTAACGCAATAAAACTCATATCTTATCACCGGCAGCTTCTGCTTCGTTAGGCATTCTAATACAGCGATTGATGGCGTAACTTTAGTTTACTGCTAACCTGTCAAGTAAATTTTATTATTCCAATTAATTCTATAAAACATAACGTTATAGCTTCACGCTGTATCCCGCACACAACAGGAAAGGCCTGAACCTAGTGTTAAGACACGCCGTTCAACATTAACGTAAAAAATAATTCGTAAAAAACCTATAATACAGAAGAAAAACCTGACCAATAAATATTTTCAAATCAATGTCTTCAATATAAAATCTTAATATTTTTTATATATTAGTGTGGTATTCACAGATTTTCTATTTTAAATATACTGAATCTTGTATATGTAAAATGAGGGCAATTAATTATTTTTCTGCTTTGATAAGACAAAGTATGGTTTTGAGTTTTGCTACTAAAGCCGGAAGGTAGAGAACAGAGTGCCTTAACACTGCGTTCTGTCTACCTACTCTGCTGCTGTATATAAATAAATATAGAGCCATCATCTAACGACTAATTGTTTAGAAGAAGCAATTAATACTGGTCATCTAAATGTTTTAAAATATTCTGAAATTTAAAATTAATATTATTTACAAGATTGTCTCGTTATTTTTAAAACCAGACTAAACTAGCCCAGTTCAGACATATAATACTTTAAACTGTCAACAGTACACGTGACATTGCGTGGATTTTAGTAATCGATGTCTCTTAACATTAATCAGCGTTCGATACAAATCGATGTATTAAATTAAAGGCTTGAACCTATTAACAGGCCATTTAATCAACATCCAAGAAATCGATTAATAGATTTCAAAATCGATAACAACTTGCCGAAAGGGAATAACGCTACACGCTGATAAAACAACTAGGTACAAGAGCATCTCGACATTTCCCGCCATTTATATCCTTAACCTCAATTTGTCCGCAATAAACATTGTAAAGACGTAATTTGTCTACGTTGGGCGATGCATATCGATATGTCAGAATCGAGCGATGGATTATATGTAATGTACTATAATAATATATGTTAAATAAGTTATATATGTTAATAACATTAAAAAAAAAAAAAAATGTCGGTAGGGGTGGATGTAGCTGTTAAAATAAAAAAAATAAAAAAAAATCGAGCGATGGAGATCGTTATCTCACTTTTGTATCGATTATCCGATTATACTTTTCAGTTTGACCGCTGAATCGCAGCCCTATCCCTATGCAAAACACCATTGCATTGTTTATTCATATAGAATATTAATAATAGTGTCAGTTAAGCTTTGAATACCGATTACAATATTTATATCTTGTACTAGGTAATCATAGAATAGTTAGTTTGACTTTTAATATTACATAGGATTAATTATTGTAATTACTTATAGTCTGACGGCATCATGTCTTTCTTACTAGAATCACAATAGAAGCTGTATTTATTATAAACATTCCTGAAATGTTAATATATTTTATTTTTTCATATACTTTTGTAAAGCCCAAAACCTCTCTGTAAACAAAGTAAATTAGATAAAAGAACCTACACTTCGTATAATTAGGAATTTTCAATATCGTAATTCATTTAACACTTCTAAGTCGACAACTGTACTAGAAATAGAACTGTAAATATTACTAACGTATATTTTTAACTACAACGTCAAAGAAACACTTCATCGCCGTCATATTAATCGATATGTCGTCATGAAACGAAAACAAAATGCAATCTAAATAAGTGGACATATCTCGATATTTTAATTTTAAAAAATCTGCTTCACGCTGTATCCCGCACACAGTAGGGTAGAGAGAGAACCAGAGAGAACCTCGTGTTAAGACACTCCGTCCCCCTCTTTCCAGCGAATTTTGGAGGCATTGCGTGTTGAATGGCGAAACTCAACGTTTGGCTTTTGCCTTGGTGTCAGAGCGAAAAAATTAAATTTATTCCCCCGAGTGGGGATCGAATCCACAACCGTCACACCCTCACGCCTCAAAATGTATAATGATTCTATAAAGAATATCTTTATTTTGACAACGCTCAAAAAAGATGCAACATTTTCATAAAGATCAAAAGCCGTAAACAGACTTCCAGAAATATTAGAATTACAACTTGGAAACCGTATACCGAAGTAGTCCAGTTAAATTATCCCAAACGAACTCAACAGAGGTGTACATCAAAGAGCTGAGTTCACAGAAATGGCTTACTTACTAATTAGTTACAAAGAATAAATAATTAATTCACGACATATTAAGACTGATGTACACTTTAAATAATTAATCGTTTAAAAGAATCATAATATATATATAGAAGTGTTTGAAAGGTGATAGGACTCTTACAGTCAGAAGCTTCTCTTTTATATCACCCAATAGACAAATGAGGCCATCATGACGCATGGGGCACAAGAGTGTGAGTGTAACGCGACCGTTGCACGTTCGATTCCCACTAGAGGGAACGAATTGTTATTTATTAATATTTTCGTATCTTCTGTTTGGTACACTAGGTTTTTGCCTTGGCAAAAACATATCGTTCCCTTGTCCAACGCTTCTATACGAAGAATACAGCGTGAAGCGTCCAACGCTTCTATACGAAGAATACAGCGTGAAGCGAACAGAAAGAAATAAAAATATAAAATTTCTAATATTTATATTTCCATTTCGTTTATATTTCCATTTCTTCTCTCCCGGTGTCGAGGCAACGCGCGGCGTTGTTTTCTGCCACTCAACACGCAATGCCTCCAGAATTTGGCAGAAAGTGGGGAACAGAGTGTCTTAACACTAGGTAACCTCTGCATACCCTGCTGCGTGCGGAACACAGCGTGAAGCTGAAAAAAAAATATAATTGATCGTCGTCCATACCTGATTATTCGTCAAGTATGATATTTCGAGAACTCTACCATCAGAAACTTCATCATATTACTAACGTTAGTTACCACCATAATACACGTTTTGGCAAAATAAAAACATTACTGACGATAGAGTAGGTACTATTACTAACAATTAATTTAAATAGATTAGAAAACAAATTAAAAAAAAAATACATTACCCTCCTTAAAAATCTCATAGACGACATCTTAAAGAAGTAGAGACGTACCTAGTCCCATCTAACTTCTTCAAGGATAGTTAAAGATTTCTAACCAACTCTCTTAATAATGTCGAATAAGCCATAACTCTTCAACGACAACCACCACCAGCTTTATCACACGGATTATAAATGAAATGGAACTACTGTCATTGATTTACTTTAAGATACCCAGCTGATACCAGCTGTACTGCAATACGTAGGCAATGGATGCAAATTGCAAAAAACAGGTCGAGAATCGCGAAGATATTTACAATGATACGCTGTCAACTATTTCTCTTATCATTTCTTTGCAAATTTAAAACTATCGATATTAAACTTAGTTGTTCTAATATTAGTCTTTATGGATAAGATAATAAGAATTTGAATATAACATTATAAGAATTTAACACAATATTTAACGTTGTAATCTTGTATTGAATATCAGGATGATGCGAGGAAAGCGTACTCATCAGATAAGGAGACAGGATCAAACGGCAGATATGTTCGGTCTGCCTTTCAATTCCGTTCCGTTTATGTGTTTCTATATCGCCGACTCTCCTTACAAGATACAAACAGTATTTACATTTGCTTATGATAACTAATCGCTGTTTAACACGTAGATAGTATGTATTAGAGAACCAGTTCTAAAATGTATTTTTATGCCAATACTATATATAAGTAAGTTTATTTACAGTGCTGACAGTTTTATATGAATTAACTATTTAGAGTTAAGTTGAGTTCTGCCACTCAACACACAATTCCTCCAGAATTCGGCAGAAAGTGGGGAACGGAGTGAACAATGGGTTTCCTCTGCCTATCTTGCTGTGTGCGGGATACAGCGTGAAGCTGAACTATTTAGACATATTTTAATATAATATAATGTATTATAATATCTAACCAAAAAAAGGATTGATATATCCTGGCATTTACCATTTCAGTTTGTTGTATATATAATATCTGATCAACAATCCCTTTAGCAATAGCCAAAAATGCTCAAAACAAAGCCATAATTTACAACCTAAATGACTCTTGACTGACAATCAAACGATTGAGACGCCGTTACACTGCATGACACGCATCATCACAAATATATCGGGCGAAGGGAGATAACAAAGATTGTCGTTTGGCATGTTCCCAACTAAATGAGTCAAGTCTGTAGTTCTGTACAACAATGGCATGGCATGGCATGACATGACGCACTGGTCTTCCTTGTTTATATTATGGGCAGCTAGTTTATGATTCAACAAGTGTCAGCTTTACGTTTGTAAATAAACATATTTAGTGTAAACACGTGGTGTGGTATATAGATATATCCTTGGAATAGTTAGCGTGGACGGAATTGATGATCGATTTGAGGTATTTCGAAGATATTTTGGTTGTTATAATGGGGTTAGCAGTTTATGGGTTTGCAGTGCTAATATTAGGGTTTTATTTTAATGATTTGCATTATGCTCTTTAAAATAAACAAAGAACGAAATGCAATGATGCATACATTAATATATATTGTATTAGTCTTTAAGTGTAATTTTTCTGCTAAAATAGTACTAATAAATAATACAAATTAATTGACCACTCCAGACCAAGACCCCTCCAAGACCACTCCATAAATTTTACTAACAAAAAAATTGCCCCGAAAAATTAAAGAAAAAACTATTTTTACACAAATATATACAAAGTTCAAAGCGTCTAGGCCTCCCAGAAAATATCTCTAGATACGCCCATGTGCTACATTCGTAAGATGGCGTCGTAAACATTAATTCGAAATTTAAATAAAAATTGTTTTAACTAATTATTTTATTTAAATAAAGTCAAATTGTTATTTTATTGAAAACCAGATAATATTTTAAGTTTATATTGGTACTATAAGCCATATTAAAATCATGTTTGATAATTTCGTGGGTGTTAATATCTCATAATGTTACTCAATTGGAATATTATAAGTCCCTTTCAGTTTAAGTGCCTATAAACGTTCCATATAAGGAATGTTTATATGAAAGGGTAATTTATATTTACCAATGCGCATTATAATATCGTCTCTAAATTTGATTTCATCAAACAAATCAGCTTTACGCAGTATCCCGGATACAGTGAGGCAGGCAGAGGAAACCTAATGTTAAGACACTCCATTCCCCATTTTCCAAGACTAGGTTCCCTCTGTCGACCCTGCCACATGCGGGATGTAGCGTGAAGTTGAAAAAAAAAATCATGAAGAAGGGAAATTAATTTGTTTGAAAAATGAAATAATTATGATCGTTCTTTTTTTATATATTTGTATTATATAATATATATTTTTTTTTATATCTAAAAATATGATATTTGCATTGGCACGACACTAAAACTGCTGGACAAACAACCAGCACTTAACCCGCACGATCAGAAAGCATTTATTTATATTTTATTTACCTCCGAGCATTATGCGCCTGCACTGAATGTTCTCCCTTAAAAGGCAACGAAAATGTTGAAGTAAATCGCCATATTGTTAAAGTAAATTGGTATTTTACAGCACGAAGTTTCGTTTGGCGTTACCTTGTTAGGTATTCTGCATTGGTAACAGTTTGTGCCTTGGTTCTAAAGAAAACCTTATCTATAAGGATTTAGTATTAAAATTATTGGAGCTAACACACCAAAGAGGTTACAAGAGGGCGGTGCAAAAATTAAATGTCAAACGAGATGACAGTCGTTACAGAGACATCTAGCGATCGAGGCGGCGATTGCGCTTTCAAAATCACACGGTTATGTTCCTTAATTAACGGGTTGAAATGTAGAGGAGAGGAGTATCTGCTGTCATTATCTACTAGCAACGAATAACGATGCGACGATGCTAACCTATAGATAATATAAGAAAAGCATAAGTACTTAATTATTTGCTATATTTGCATTATAATATTTATAACATAGTTTTATTTTTATTTATATAAAATAAAATATTTAAAATTATTGAAATTTAATAGCGGATGGGTCTGAAGAGCTGAGGATCGAGTGTGGTGGCACGAATTGAGGAAGGCCTACGTTCAGCAGTGGAGAAAAAATGGCTGTTGATGATGATGATGATTGAAATTTGCAGTAGGTAGGTGAATCTTACCTTATATTTATTTGTTAATTAAGATTATCCACTACTCTTATCATTTTTTTCTTAAAGTAGCATTTAATGTTTCTTTTAATTTAGCTGGACTATTAAAACTTTTCATTAGATGTTTCAGATCTTTACTTTATATAAAGTAAATGTCAAAATAAATACTTACAACACTTCCGCTCTTTTAGACACAGCGTCGTATTTTGGTAACAAGAACTGGCAAATATAAAAAAAATCGTTAAATAAATTACCTCATATTAAACTCACAACCATCATATGCTTCCACAACATTTACAAAAAGAAAAAGTTAAATATTCGAACTTTTAAACACAATAAAAACTTAAACTTCTTGAACATTTAAAATCAATGAATAGTATAAAAGTTATAAAATGCTTTGTTTCCACAGTGAGATATAAAATAAGAAGTTATTGGTACTCAAAATCCCAAAACGCGGTAGTGATGTGATCCTCTCACGTTCCGTTAAGCCCATGCGGTTAAATTATTGTTAAACAATGCTTGGCCCACAATTTACGTACGTATTATTGTAAATGCTTTCGTACTGGGGAATTTAAATTCTATATTGGATGAAAATAAAATTTTATTATTATTATAATTTTATGTTAAGAGAGTTTTTATATGAGGTAATTCTTAACTACATTAATAAATTTATTTGTTTTGTAAGTAGTTCTTTTTTGTCTAAGGTGATAGATACATTTAAAAAAAAACTACATTTCTATGCTTTGTAAACAAATCACTGTAAACAGCTTTCTTTTTGGTAAAAAAGATGATTATAATAGGTGATAAATATTTTTTTCAGCGTGAACGCTGTATCGACACTGTGTCGACAGAGGAAACCTAGTGTTAAGACACTCCACTCTCCCCTTTCCGCCGAATTCTGGACATGTGCACCTGCGCCACTGGTTATTATTTTATAATACAAATTAAAAAAAGAAAACAAAAATAGAAATAGAAATTGCAACAACGAAGCACTATTTAAATACTTATTTAAGAGGACAGTAAATCAAATTAATTAATTAAAAACTACCCACAACTTTTATAATAATTCAAATCTATCTATGAGAATAGCACTTTGAAATATTACACAGTACTAGTACTACAGTACCAATTGCAACAATGATATTTCAATACAATTGTCTCTTCGATTCCGATACACAATAATTTACAGGCGAATCGAATGCAAAATAATGGGCGTAGAGTAACGGCATATGCAGGAAGCTAATCCCACAGTACGACTTGTAGGAACCTAATAGTGAACCTACAATTTTGTAAACACTATTTCATTTCTTATCATTAGTCTCGCTTCCGTTAGTTAGTTGTTGAAGGGAATTCAGGTTAGTTAGGTCTTAGACAAATTTTGACAACTTTTTAGTAAATTTTTTTAGATTAGGTAATCTGTATTTCTAGATGAGCTTTTTTTTTATCATACAGCTAGTTTTACTTTCTTGGATATATGTGTTAGTAGATAAATAACAAATATAAAATAAAATGGAGAGAAATAGAATAGAATGTGAACAAAAAACGCGATAAACTAAAATAAATTAATAAAAAAATTGATTTGAAATATGCTTTCTTAATATTAAATGTAGATGGTAGACAGAAAACCGAGCACTTATACCTACTACGTCTTACAGAGTGTTGTTCTTCTCTGCATTCCGTTATTTGTGATATTGTGTGTTGAATGGAATTCAACACCGCACCAATTAGAAAGAAAATAAACATATTTTAGGCTTAATCGTATACAAATCAGAAATCTAAGAGAATAAATCGACATAATACCTTATCACTAATAATTTACTATACGAACTATATATAAATAACTTAGTTAAGATAAGTTATCAGCTATTTATACATAGCTTCTACAAAATCTTAGACACCATAAAACGAGCGTAATCGATTGTATGTTTAACAATTGTTCCTATATTCCCTGACCCGTCGGTCAACGATAGTGAATGACAGGATTTACCTAATACCTTATGCTTTATATTGCTCGTGTCAAAGTTCAAAAGGTCGGTTTTAACTTAACTTGGCCTGGGTTCTTGATCTAAGATATCTTTTAGTTAGAATGGGCCATAAATACTTATTACACCTTCTGTGAGCTTCCAAGGGAAATTGATTTTCTAGTAACTGTTGAATTCGTATATTATAGATATGCTCGTATGCTATCTGTATGCGTACATTGTTGGTACAGTGGCTAGCTTGTTAAGAAACAAATTATAAGGCAATGGGTTCAAATTTTAAGTTGGTCAAGATGTAAAATTACATATTATAGTAAATGTAGTAATATTTTCATCGAAGAAATATTTTAAATAAAATATATTGTAGTTTTGTTTTGTACCTCACATAATTATTAATTAGAATTGGTTATACATTTCATCTTTCTTTGAAATTAATATGTTTAATATAGTTTTTTGCTAGGTAACCGGTACTAATAAAATGTAAGATCTCATGTCGTGCAGGGGCGTGCAGGTTCGATTCACTCATTAAAATGAAATATTAAATATTTTCATTACTAGCTCAAAGTGTCTCCAAGAATGTCTTCAGAATTTACAATGGGGGTGGAATGCCATAACATTAGGTCTCCAGGTTCCCTACCTACCCTACTTTATACAGCATTCCTTTAAAACTTACAGTTTATAATATAAACTACACCGAATAAGTAAATTCTATACACGTCAAAACTAATATATAAACTATCGCAGAGTACATGAATAAATCATGAATAGCGAAGTAGTCTTGCAACCTCTTACGATTAACTTCTGACATATTAAAAGCGCATTTTATCATTTTGTCCGTCAGGCCGGCCGATTGGCAAATGAAGAAGCATTACTTCCTAACGTGTTGTTTAACTTGTATGTTTTTAAAATAAAGCTATTTCTTTTATTATAAAATGTATTTTCTTACTCATATTTTGTAGCTTCACGCTGTATCCCGCACGTAACAGTGTAGGCATAGAGAACCTGGTGTTAAGACACTCCGCTACCCACTTTCTGCAGAATTCTGGGCATTGCGAGTCGAGTGGGGGAACTAAACGGCACGCTTTACCTCGATATTACAACAAAAAAATATATAAATGTAAATAAAAAAAAACTTTATTTCGAAGTCGCGTTTACTAATATTTAGGCCTCTACTAATATTTACCACAGAAAATCAAACACGTTACCACTATTATAGACAGACAGCCAACCATAACTCCTAGAGTCCAGTAGACAAATCCAGAACACATAAAAAACATACCCCCAGGAAAGCACCTGTTGAACGCTAATTCTCTTCCACTTACTCCAACAACTTAGTACAGGTTCACCGTCACTTAACGATAAGTTAGCTGATTTTGAAATGTGCTACCAATGATTATTGCTGATGGCGCTTCAGGCTTATAATAAACGGTGTTTAAACCACCATCAGCTCTTCCACCGCCGACATCAAAGTCTTTAAAGGGTATTTTAATTGCAACAATTATACTATGAAGATTTTTTCATAATTACTAGTCTTATATGAATTAGGTGTCGTTTGTTAAATTGTACCACTTTTTTTAATTAATTGGAAGCATTAAATATTGATTGTTTGTTGATTTAGCTGATAGTAATATAAATTATTTTGTTTATAAATATACCTGTTTAATTTCGCACTACGTTGTAACATATTAATTATTTAATAGCTACGATAAATTTTTCATTTATCTGACCTAGAGTTAATAGTGTTATTCCATATAAGTAAATTTAAAGTGAACTCAACTATGTTGCTCGTATATTACCTGCATTTTATTATGAGGATAATAAAGTATAAAAAATAGCAGCCTTATAAGCCACTCTATTAATTCGCATTTACGTTAAATTAATAATGTCCTAGCTAAATTATAGGTACTTATGCCAATTTTAATGTTAGTTAAACGTCTATTTTCGTTTCTGAGTGTGGCTATTCAATTAATGGAAGCATCACGTTAATAATTTGAGCTTAGTTTTTTTTTAAATCTAATGAACCAATAATATCTTAAAAGTATATTATAACGAAGTAAAAAAAATAGGTGTACCTTTCTACAAACAATAATTTTATGTGAAAGTATTTAACCGGATTAATGTGGGTAACGGTTAGACTACCCGTAACCACGAACTACTGTGAGGTGTTCAAAATGTCGGGTTTCTAACAATATATAACACTAAATATACGCGATTAATCCGGTTAAAGAGTTACGTTTAAAATTATTGTTAAAATCTTAATGTTTCCAATTTAATTTTTTTATTATGGTAGTGAATAAAGTCAATCCATAAATGAGCAATATATTCGAACAAAAAAATATAAAAAGACAAAACCGACAAGAAAAAATAAAAATAGGCTGTTGTGGCGCAGCCAGGGGCACAAGTTGTCTGTTGAGTTCCACTATTCAACACGCAATGCTGTAATACTTCGGAAAGTGGGGAACGGTAGTGTCTAAATCAGGAACGGAGTTTCTTAACACTATATTCCTAGATTCCCCTGCTTACTTATAATGAAATAATAATATAATAAAATTATCTATAATATCTAATTATAGATGATCTATTTCCAATTAGGATAAATATTTTCTACAATTTTCACTTATTTTCAAATGTATAAACAAAAAAATCCTCTTCCTACTCGAATAACAAACATTGAGTGTAAAGTGACATAACTAAACGCACTTTGCCTTACCAGAGCGGCAAAAAAAAATATTATTCCCCCAAGGCTAGATCGAACCCAAACCATTACGATCATGCGCTACCACTAAACCCTAACCACCTCTAAACTAATCCATCATAAGGCAGATTACACACACAGTAGCCATTAGCGTTCAAAGGCTGCAATAAAACAATTTGGTACAACCTGCTGTAGATTGTTATCTCGCCGCATAAATCTCCCACCAAATCGTTCTCATTTCACACCAAATAACCTGCACACTGTTTTGCATCGCCACTGCAATTAGACATGGTAATCTGGAGCTGATGCACGCATCGCCCGCTGACCATAAACAATAAACTTGGAATGTAGAATATTCTAGAATAGATTTTCTATCAATCGATATGAATGATAAGAAATGTTTTCTGTATGGATTTTGGATGGATTCTTATGACTTTCTGTGAATTATGTGTGTAATAAATATCTAGTAGGTTTTGTGTTGTTTTGTTTTTTATTCACACCTATATCAGAGTAGACTGAGAGAGCCCAGTGCCAAAACTACCTATTTTTTAAGATATTATGTGTTGGGTGGCGGAACTCAACGCCGCGCATTAATTTGTTCCCTGAGAGAATATTAATAAATAATAATTAATTGCTCCTAGTGAGGATCGTACCCACAACCGTTCACGTTTACAGTCACACGCTTGTGCCACTGTGCCATGACGGCGTAGCTTTGAACGTTTTTTAAAATACTTGTATAAGTGCAAATGTCCTTTTAATTATAAAGTGACATCAATATTTTAAATATTCCTTTAATTGTAGACTTCCTTTTTCCTGATGTAAACGTAACTAAAACATGCCGGCAACGAGCTTTTACACAACAATTTTAATTTATTATATGAACTTTTGTATAAACAATGTCTTACAATATTCTTTTATTTATTACTGTAGTATAATATCGAATAATTATTTAGCATGCGAAAGGTTGTGTCGTACCTCCTAACACTAGGTTCCCAGGTTCCCTCTGCCGACCCCAGTATATTCGGTACCTACAGTATGAAGCTATTAGGTACAATTACTCCTAGTTATCAAATTAAAACACAAGAACTAAAAAAGGTCCTAAATTGGTGGATAATCGAATCAACAACCACCGTATATTCATACAACACCTATCAGCATCGATGAGTATCTCACGTCAAATAATATTATAAATTGAAAACCGATTGCCACAAAGCTGGTATTTAATGAAGCTATTTAATTGATATACTATCTAGCCTAGGTCTATCTAAGTCTGGGATCGTGAAGCTTATAATTCTGCCTTCAAAAGCTAAAATATGTCAGTCAATATGTAAATAAGATTGTAATTATGTGGTTGCTTCCATATTAAATTGCAAGCGCGGTTGCCAACAAAATGATAAGCCTCATGCATAAAGATAGAGCAGCCGCCGGAAATTTTCTTTGTCGTGAACGCACCTTACGATGAGGCCTGCCCAATGCGTGTTTGCGAATAACTGTTTATTTTAAGAACTGTTTATTTTAAACACTTTTTTTTACTTTCACGCTATATCCCGCATATAGTAGGGTAGGTCGAGGGAACCTAGTGTTAAGACACTCCGGTCCCCACTTTCCGCTTAACTTTTGAGGCACTACGTGTTGAGTAGCGGAGCTCAACGCCGCACTTTGCCTTAATACAAGAGCAAAGCAAGCAAGTTCCAGTAGGACAGCGTTTGACTGTGTGGGTTTGATTCCCACTCACATATTTTAACTATTTTAGCGAGATAAACTGTCACTATCACTTAAAACACGAAATAGAAAAACGACGAGCGGAGTGTCTCAACACTAGTTACTTTTTACTCTGCTGCAAGTCTAATAAAAACAAGAAGCTATGCAAAAATTCGAACCTAAAACCACATTCACAGCTACATATGCTCACTACAGCCAAATGAGGTTGACTTTTTTAGGTTTAAACAACACGTGATCTAATTAAAAACAACATCGATTGTTATCTTTGTAGATTCGATACTCATTAACGTTGTTTTAGCGGATAAATGGGTCCAACTGTTGATAATTGTTAAAAATGTAACCTAATTTAAACATTTCTTCTATTTTAACAAGCACATTCGTATCCTTAGTTGGAATTCTTGGGATAGCAATTTTATGTTTTGTCGACGTGCTATTTGTTTACTAAGATATAAAGGGATGATAAACTATAGGTTATTATTATTGCTTATTTGTATTTGACTTATTCCCTATTGGTACTTGTTTTTTTCTCTAGTTTTTTCTGGTATGGGTTTTTGGCATCTGTAGTTGAGCAACCTTTATATAAACTATAATTTCCACCTTTAGCAAACTATCTAAGAAAAAACTTTATCTAATAAAATAGAAACGTTAAATAAACGTCACAAAACGAATCCTCCATTACTCAAGCAGGGCAGGTGCGCCGGCGCAACTAACATTGACTTTTCTGCATTTAAAATTAAACATTACATTTTATATTCCATATACATATATAGTTGAAAACAACCTTATTTTTACAACTATAAAGTATAATATCAACTACAATTTTACAACTAGATGTATCTATAACATAAATATATTTATATAACCACGAGCTCGTACATTCGCGGCGACTACCAGCTAGATGCGTGAAGAATATCAAACCAGGCTTCATATAATTAACCACTAAACAGTTGGAACATCGCTGCATCGCATCCTGTCGTATCATGTGAATATTTTATTAAGATTGTTATCGAGTTTACAAATACGTAGACATTTCGCTGGTATGAGTTAATGCTGGGCTTAACGGGCTCCGAGTGGTACTGCAATAAATAAGATTACTTAAAGTTTTAATTTTAGCTTAAGTTAGATCTAAGATGTACTCTGCTCTAAGATTTATATAAGGTTGTCAGTTATGACTTTTTTTTTCTTTAGTTTGTGATTGTTTTTCAATTTTCGACACCACCCAAATTATAGACACTGCATGTTGGGTGACAGAACGCTTCACTCAGCCTCAAGTATATAGCATGGTAGGTAGAGGTATCTAGTGTTAAGATACTCATTCCCCCATGCTCCGCCCAATTTTCAAAATAATAGTGTTAAGTCGAAACTCAACACCGGGCTTTGACTTTTAACCTGAGCTTAATGAAAAATAAGAAATGAAATAATTTATGTTGCTGAAGTAAAAAAATAGATTTAATTAATATATAAAACAATAAATATAATAATATTTATACTACATTTAATCATCCCTATTAAATACGTCCTAACTGTGATACACCGGCTTAAGCATGTATCTAACAAGACAAGAACCTAATAAAAAGTTCAAAATAATATTTTCCTAATACGTTGCCAATACAGAAACAATCTCATACACGGTTTACCGATTCGACACGCCGGCTAGGCAATTAAACGTCTAAACAATGAATATTACTTGCAACAGGATTTCATTTTGAGTATGGCCTTAGTATTTAATATTTTAATTTTTATATGGCCACAATGTTGCTTCCAGAATTCGAAGGAAGTTGGGGAACGGTCATAATGGGAGCGGAATGTCTTTACATTAGGTTCCGGGGTTCCCTTTACCTTCCGTGATATGTGCGTGATACAGCGTGATGATAAAAAAAACATTCCTGTAAATAGCTACACGGAATATGTAAAAAGATATCAACATTAAATAAAGAAAGGAGATTTTTAGTGCCACATATTGCATGTTGTTGCATGAGTACTGGAGTCTGGAACCGAAGGCTGCCTTATGTTTTTGAGGGGCAAAAAATAAAAATGAAAGCAGTTTCACCCTTTTTCCCGCAATATGCAGAGGAAACCTAGTGTTCATCAACATTAGAAATATGGTTTATTGACTGGCGATGCTCAACGCCGCACTATGCCAGCTCCGAGCTGGGCTCGAACCCCCAACCATCTAGTTACCCAGTTACCATAAGTAACTATTTTCATTACTTCAAATGATCGATAGGCAACAGTTATTAAGAAAACATTACAGTACATTACGCGTTCTGTAATCTAGTAGAATTGTGGTCACATTAATAACAAACAGAGAGTTAAATTATAAGGCATTAATTCAAGAATTCCATTATTGCAGAAAGGTTTACAAGTCGATTATGGACATTCATATTTTACACGTATTAAACATTTCCATGTTGGGTGTACCATTATATCTAATGTTAAATGCAGATACTTATTCTTATGTATTGTTTTAAAATAAATTTTAATATCAGCTTCACGCTGTATCTCGCACACAGCAGGGTAGGCAGAGGGAACCTAGTGTTAAGACACTTCGTTCCCCACTTTCTGCCGAATTCTGGTGCGTGTTGCCTAGACACCAGAGCGAAGAAATATAAATTTAAGTAAAAATTTCATCTCCTCGAGTGGGGATCGAACCAGTCGATTTTACAGTCACACTTTGTGCCCCTGCGCTACGACGGGCTCAAATATAAATTTAACATTTATCATTAAGCCTATATAAAACGTTTTAGTATACCTAAAATTATATTATAGCTTTATTATAGAATACACGTAAGTTATTACAATAAAATCCAAATAAATACTAAACCTACTTAAGGTTCCACACCTAGCGGTCACAGGTTAAAAGTTTCGATAGCCACGGATGAGTTATGGCTTTTGCTACCAAATAATGAAATATTCATTTATCATTGCATTTACTTATTTATAGGGTTATATCTTTATGAGTAAAACGTGCACAATTCTTTAAGACGATTGTGATGAAATGACATTCGATGTATCTGGCTTCGTGTGAATAAAGGTATTAATAAATTAAAAACAAAAAATCTTTTTTAGAAAAAGCTTTTATTTAAACGATTTAAAAAAGAGAAAATAAAATTTTTCTTTTAAATTTTAACAATCAACACATAACCTCATTATACACAATTTATATGATCATAAAAACTTGTCGCGCGATTTACTTTTGTAAATAAACCAGTACTAATTTAATTATGTAAAATCAGTAAAATTGTAAAGTGTAATATTTTAAAGTTTAATTTATTTAAGATTGATTAACGCGACAAGCTTTTTATTAGAGTTAGTTATATTTTTAATAGAGTTTTTATATAACATACATAGATATTTCCATTCTCCGCACTATTTTTCTCTTCTAAGGTCTGTCACATAATATAGAGGGGGCCGGTACGGTTAGGAGGAAAAATGTATCTATATTTCTAAACGAACATTATAAAGTTTAAGTGTCTGTTTGGTTGAACGCGGTAATCTCTGTAACTATTGGTCCAAATTAAAATATTATTTTTGTCTTATATCGACCAATTTTCGTGGAAAGCTATCATACTTAAGATGGAGGCAAAAACTAGTTAAATGTAAACTTACTTCACGTTCTTATGGAAATTTCACTTTCATACTTATCGCATTCAAAACTTGTATACAGTTAACGACCCACACACTTCCTAAACATATTATGTAAAAATAATAATAAAACAGTAAATGAAAACCTTTACTAGCTCTTATAGTGTTTTCATTATCTCTTATAGCACATTATACCTCCATACCACATACATTGTAAGATATATAACAACTATAGTAGTTCCATGTAGGTACTAATCATAAACGCACCCTGAAAAACATCACTCAAGCACTCATAAAATTTAACGAGTCGAATATAGATTTATAACATTATATTACAGTATTACATACATACAAAATAAATAAATAAAACACTGAAATGACTAATTAAATTTAATTGAATGTCTTTCAACATATTTTACAGATTTGAATTGATTGATACCACCCAAATAATATTAATAACGTCTTAGATGAGCAAAGCTAGTATGGAATACCTATGTCTTATACTATAACTCTACCTAAATCACAATATATTCCACTCCTACCTAATTGTATCATTGTTTATTCCTGTGTGAGATTCGAGATAAAATTTAAATAATAAAATTTTAATTTGATATTGTTATTTTAATTGTAAACAACACGCAATGTGTCGCGACGAAAATGGAGAACGAAGTGTCTTAACACTAAAATATAAAGCGCGAATCTAAAAAAATATAATTTAAATTTTAAGTTTCCAACACAATGAAAATGCTAAAATAAATTAATCTATTTTCATCCCATATATAATCGTTTCTTTATTATAATAGAATTTATAAACGACATGCTTAAAATATTACCGCCTACAGTATTAGTCAACACTACGGGCTAAGTACCACGATTTGAATACAAAAGGTATACGCTTGTATCACATATTATATTATGTATTGTTTTAATAAATGTTTTAAACCACCGCCTTTGTTATTCTTAAGAACATCCATTATTTTACGCCCTTGAGGAAGATGAAGCTTGATACTGCGCTTTAAAATTAATATATTGAAACTGCACCTTATAATCTGTTTAATGACGGTTCGTTTTGTAAAAAAAATATGAGAAACATTTAATAACATTAAACATATTTTTCTTTATATGGATATAGTGACTATTTTTAAAGCTGATGGAATATTCCGCAGCAGAGTAAGCGGAAGGTGTCACTGTGTCAGGACGATCTCTAAGATCTATCTCTCTCTCTCTCTCTCGAGAACAGGAAAGATTAATATAATCTAAATGAAACTAAACTCTTATATGAAGGATTACTATAAAAGTAATCCTTCATATAAGAGTAACTTTCTAAGAAGGTACTAGAACCGGAGAAAGGAGTGACGTGTTGCTAGTACTCTGCCCAGGTACAACCTAAATTAATGGGATATATTTTTTCACAATTATTTATTATCTATAGCTTCTGGCACTGTATGCTGTAATACAGATCAAAAAAATAAAATACTCTGTATTTTTTAACTATTAATAGTAGATAACATTTTTTTATAAACATATTAATAAAAAAAATAGAGAAAAAGAAAAACATTGTAATAAATTTTATTAACTTATCAAAAACACAAGTAAATACAAAATTCCATACTAAAACCAATTCATTTATAAAATGCAACGCATGCATCTTTGAACATGTCTCGTCTCGACCACTTCCGCAGCTATGACAGGAAGTCATGGATATAATGGCACGTAGTCACATAGTATTTGTCTGCCTAATATAGACTCTCTCTCTCTCTCTCTCTGTCTGTCTCTTTTATAGATGAGCCATATCTTTATTTAGGATTAAGCTAAGACTTAGTGTTTTACTTAGTGATTCTCGATTTAAATCGATACTGTTTCCATATACATACACAAGGGAAATCGATATAAAAACATGTACACCTTTTTAACAATCAGCAATAACTGTTGAAGTACAGTTTGTCAGTATTATTTAGTATTTTTATATTTTATTTGTTTTATGGAACTATTGTCTTAACAGTTTTAACAAACATAATTAATTCAATTTAATAAATCATCTACTTTTGTCTTTAATTTCACAATTATTTAAAAAATAAACTTTTCACAACTATTATAATAACTTTCAATAATATTTAAATTAACATAACAAAATATGTTTTTAGCGTAATATAAATTAATAAAATTAATATTATTTTAAATATTATTTTTAACATATTTTAATATGAGCGTCGCGGTTATATATAACTAGAGGACGCGCGCAGCTTCGCTTGCGTATTTTGGGGGTGAATTCTAATAACCCATGAAACATGTGTTCAATGAAATATTTTTAAGAGTCTAAATTTCAAATTTTATAAAAATTGGTGGCGATTTAAAGATTTTTCCATACAAACTTTCAACCCCTTATTTGCACCCTGAGGAGGTGAATTCTAGAAAACCATGAAACACATGTTCAATTAAATATTTTTAAGAGTCTAAATAAAAATTTTATAATAGTCGGTGGCGTTTTAAAGATTTTCCCATACCCAAATTTTCAACCCCTTATTTGCAACCTTAGGGGAAGAATTCTAGAAAACCATGAAACATGTGTTCAATTAAATACTTTTAAGAGTCTGAATTTCAAATTTTATAAAAATTGGTGCCGATTTAAAAAAAATTCTATACAAACTTTCAACCCCTTATTTGCACCCTTAGGGGGAAAATTCTAGAAAACGATGAAACACGTGTTCAATTAAATACTTTTAAAAATCTAAATTTCAAATTTTATAAAAATCGGTGCCGATTTAATTTTTTTTCCATACAAACTTTGAACCCCTATTTCACCCCTTTAGGGTAAAAATTTTTCAAAATCCCTTCTTAGTGGATGTCCAGATTATGAAAGTAAACATCTGTCCAAATTTCACGTTTCTACGCACAGCGGTTACGGCTGTGCGTGCGTCTTACCTCAGTCAGTGAGGACAAGTCCTTTTATAAATATAGATAAATAAAAAAATAAATAAATTGCTGGGCGTGGAAAAGGGTGAAATTGACAAAAATTATTAATATTAGAAGGGATTTTAATAGTAAATTCTAATTGTTAATAATGAACATGGTGTTTGATTTACGTGCGTGAAACGATTGGATAAATACTGGTCCATATCATTTATACAATGACATATTGACGTGGTGCAGGGCCACAGGCGTCAATGCGACAGGTTGTGGGTTCGATTGCCACTCGAGGAAGTTAAATATTTAATTAAATTTTAATTAACTCGCTCTGGTATCGAAGCAAAGCGCGACGTTGACTTCCGCCGCTCAACACGCAATGCCTACAGAATTCAGTGGTAAATGGGAAAGGGAAGTGCCTTATTGGGTACGTAGTGTCTTAATACTAAATTTAAAAGTTCCCTCTATCTAGTGATATGCAGGGTGAATCTAAAAAAAACAAGATACTAATAATAAATTAAAATAGCAAATTTAACATCATAAAAGCTCACTTGATAGAGAAACTGTTACTTTATTACGTTGAAAACTATTTTTATGGCACTAAGTAAAAGGCATTAAGGCAGCTTGCATTTAGATAAGAACTAATGTTTACGATTGCGATTATAAATACATTAATTTTATATCTTTGCATAAACTGTCTTTGAACAAATTACATAATACTTATCTTTCTTAGTTCCAGTAGTTTGAAAGCTGATAGAATTTTAATATGAAATCTTATAGGACTTGCTGGACTCATAAAATTATTATGCGAATTTAATAGTGGATGCAAAACTTAAGTTTTAAAAAAGAGGCTTAGTTTTGCAAATATTACAGTATTTTTGCTTAAAATTTAGTGAAGACTATAGACATTCTTTTGTGTTTTTCTTAACACGTCTTAAAAAGATTTTTATTGCAGGTAACTTCTTATTAAAAATAAATTTAACAAAATGTTTTCACATATTTAGGGAAATTTGCCAACTTACAGAAAAAAATACATATTGCACAATAAAAAGCATATTCCATAGTAATTATCATATCAATGTCAAAACAAAAAAAAATAAAACCAGTTTAATTTACAAGTGACATTAGAGCACATCTAACTTATGTTAATACTTACGTGACAAGTTCCTATGAATAAAATGAATGGATTTAAATATATAATGAAGATGCAAGAAGTTTATGTAATATAACTACATATATCTAGCTAGTATTATAAATATGTATCTTTTAGAAGTATTACTTAAAGTTGATTTGAAAAAAAAAGACGTTTTTTATTGTTAAAACGTATTCATTTTAAACGATAGATAACTAGATAATAAAAAAAATTAGATAATTTCACAATCTTCTTTTTTTAACAGATTTGTCAGAAACAGAAATCTTAAAACAATACCTTATTCTCCCAAACGAGACTCGAACCTACAACCATCGCTAACAGCTTTACGCTTCCTAATTTCTTTTACCAAACATTTTATTAATAATATGGAAGACCTAAGTTAATATTATTTTTAATTTAATTCCACACTGGGGGTATGATATTTAAATTCTTTCCACTTATTTAGAATTCAGACAGCCGGCAGCAAACGGAGAAGTTTGACACAATGTTCTCTTTATCTTCTACAGTGATCGAAAAACAAATGAAGCTTTTGTGTAATGATGCTAGAAAAGCTTTTATTTCATGTCAAAACATATATATTTTACAGACATAGAAGCCTTTTCTCATTATTCTTATACAATTATAAAATCCAATCTATAATATCTTGCATAAGAACATTTTTATTTAAATTTTTATTAGAAAACAAAAACAGATCAACAGTAATTATCTAACTTTAACAGAATTAAACCGGCATCCATACCTATCCATCGCAATGGCAGTGCAAATATTTTTCGTTGAATAAAAACGACTACTGCGAACCGCAATCAACCCCTGTGTTGGATAAAAAAAGACTATCGTGGAACCTTCGTCAAGTGACCAATTAGAGGTGGAGAGGTAGGTTTTGCCTCTCCCGTATAGAGGTAGAGAGGTATAGGTAGAGAGAGGTACCAGTATGTAACCCACCCATTGTGATTGCTTCAATTTTTAAGTGTTAGACGAGTACTGTACGCTCTGTTGATACATTTGATGGGATTTGAAGGGTTGGTTTTAAAAATAACTTTGCTATGTGAAAAACTGAAAACAGACAATATTTTTTTATAGCAATGGATAGAAGGTATAGTCGTATGTATGAAGAACGGTAGATAAACGTTATTTGTTTTGGTTAAATGAAATATTTTACATAGACATTGTGTACTGGAGATTTTTTGAAAAATAAAATAACAATAGACAGAATAAGAAATAATGTTTAGGATGTATATGAATAGAGTACTTTACCTAAACTATTAACAAAATACATAGATTTTTCTTTGATTAATAATCATTAAGATACTTTTTCTAAAAATTTAAAAAACTATTTATTTATGCTAAATTAAGAAAAATATATAGAAATTTTGAAATACCAAAAAAGCCTATTTAAAATTATATTAACACATATATTTTGAAAATCAAATAAAAGTCAGAAACAAAGTTACCTATACTTTGTATATCTATTACTCTCATAACTTTCATAACGTCACATATAACTAAAGCACAATAAATAGTTTTCTTTTTAAATTTACGCTGTAACCCACTTCTCACTCATAGCAGACTTGGAAACCTGAGAAAATAATGTTAAGACACTACGTGTTGAGAAAATTAGTAAATAAATCGTTAAATTTGCTTATTAATTAAACAACTATCTGATATTTCATTCAAATAATTTTAGGACAAAAATAAAATCCACTACGAGCATCATCATCATCATCATCATCAGCCTGTCCTCTTCCACTGCTGGACATAGGCCTCTCCAATGGCACTACGAGCATATTTCATGCTAATGCAACTTCTATGCAGCATTGGCTATTTCGCAACGGAACTAATATATCAATAAGTTGGTGGTTACATTAGTTTCAATCAGTTATTATCACCTACCATTTGTTACAACGTTAAGAAACTCCACATACTCGTTATGGTTTTTATTATTTTAGGATTTGTATGGTATACAAGTTCGATGTTTTCGTCATTTATGGCATAAATAACTAACATGTAAATAATATATAGGTAAATATAATTTTAGTATAGTTTTTTTTAAGTTTTATGACTTAAATTAAACTTCAAATTTACAATTTATAATATCCCAAAATTACAAAAAAAATGTACCTAATAATAATAGTCTATTGGATAGCCACGTTCTGTACAATTTTCATAAAGCTATTTTCAATAGATAGCGAATGATAATAGATTTTTTAAGTCCTGAAATCCTATCCTGATCCTAGAGATCTATCTATCTCTATTCTATCTATCTATCTATCTATGTATCTACTATTATTTTCAGTCTCCAAAGGCTCGGTCCTCATTTGTCACACCGTAATGATCGATTGGCGAACTCTCAGTCTCAGGTAGAGCGTTTCCTGGTGCTGGTCCAAATGTCGTGTAATTGATAAATGGACTATTGATCTAGAGATACACTTCTAAATCATTATTCAATATCTAGAAACAAATTTCTGAGACATAAATGTTACTTATATTATTCACTTAAGATGTATTGAAAAAGAATCGTTTGTTTATTAATTACTTTCTTTTCCCTTAAAGAATTTATTATCAAGTTGCTTATTTTGTTCATTTAAGATGTAATGTAATTTAATTTAATTTAATTAATTTATTAATTTAATGTATTATTTAATTAATTTATTTATTTTAATTTAATCGTTGATTAGCGATAAGGCCGCCTTTTTTGTGTCAATTGTTATATTTTTGTCGTTTTTATACTCTTCTTTTTCTTCTTAATGTGTAATTGTGCACAAAAAAGTGTAAATAAATAAATGTATCGAAAAAGAATCGCTTGTTTATTAATTACTTTCTTTACCCTTGAAGAATTTATTAACAAAGAAGTCGATATGAACACAAATTAAGCATCTAACCCAAATTTTGACCTAATGGAACCTACAATCATACCAAAAGCGATACAGCAAAACATTTCAATATCTAAACTAGACTATCCATTTAAAAACCCTCTCATTCAAGACGTTAGCAAACATTCTAAGAAGTAGTATTCAAATCCATTCCATTTAGCTCTAACAGTTTCTACATACAATATAATTGGCCTAATTGATAATACGAGTATGCTGGACTATGTAAAGCGGGAGGCCATTACAGCTTCCGGAGGTTCAGTCCAACTATCTAATACCGTTTATTATTTTCTTGTATCAAAATTAACGCTCTTATGACCAATAATTTTACGTTAGCAACTTTCCTTTCCTGTCGTGAGTTATTTTGTTTGAATGTTAAATGGTATTTGTAACGATGCATTTGCTTAGTTTCTGTTGACAAGTATTGAATGTCTTAATCTATGAAAAATCTTATATTTAGTCCCTAATTGCTATAATATAAGTTTTTTTTAAATATAATGAATTTATAGCAACTTGAGTATTTTTTTTTTTTGCTAAAAAATATTTTTTAAATATCTGCAATTCGCAGAGTATAGCGTGGAAATAAATAAAAGTATGTAAAATGTGTATTTGAAAAACTATATCGAACTTATAATATTTCTATAAAAGACTTTATATTTTTTTTAAAAATCACATATTTTCAGCTTCACGCTGTATCCCGCACACAGCTGGGTAGGCAGAGGGAACCTAGTATTAAAACATTTCGTTTTCCACTTTTCGTCGAATTCCGGAGTGTGTTGAATGGCAGAACTCAACGCCGCACTTTGCCCCGTTACTTTTATTTATTATTCATCAATGTTTTTAATTATTTTCAAAGTTTAATCTAAAATGACTGGCAAAAGCTACGTTAAACATAAAATTGAAAAATTATATATTCAACATGAGAAAATTAACACATTACGTTCCCGCTTGTCATCAGACATGATTACTACTTAAATGATAAAAATCTCTCAATCAAATCCACCCACGTGGGTTTTTTAAGTAATGCGTATTCAATTTTCACTACCACTCTAATTGTTACGCACCATATATGAAGTACTAACTGTACGATGTATCTATATAAATGTAACCGGTTTCTGTTTAGTTGGTAAAGTAATTTAGTTAAAAAGATAAATATTAGATAAATTATCTTTTAAAAAGTTCTTATCTTTTATCCCTCAAATTTATTTTTTTCCGCTCAGCGTGGTCTGATTAATTTCTACAGAAAATCTACGTCAAATATGATTTTAGATATGATTGAAAAATTAACAAAAGAAATCACTTATTTTTCCCCCATTTTGATAATAACAGCTCGGCGTTGAATCCCGCCACTCAATTAGAAACGTTTGCACGAGTTCTGGAAAGCGGAAAACAGAATGTTTTGACACTAGACCTACCAAGCAGATTTTATGTGGTTCGATATACATACAAATTATTTCTTAAATATCTATAAATTTCTTTATGGTAAATAAAACAAAGCTATAAGACATTTACTCGAAGAACTAAATAATTATCTCATCACAAAAAGGAAGTGTGTTGGCATCCATCAAGTGAATGGTGTTCGAAGAATTTCCGCTCGGGTTAAAAAATGCCATTTCAAAAGACGGACCGTTCTATTAGACGTTCATTAGCGGCTTTGATTTAATAGATAGAAATTATTCTTTGGGAAGCGAGTGAAACCTTATAGGTACATTACGTGAAAAGAAACTATAAAGAGATAGAAATGGAAAATAAAGGGATTCAGCATATTACGATTTGATGCAGAGAGCAAGGAAACTAGAGTAATTCTTTACCCCAAGCAGGAATAGAAACCACTACCGGCGCGTTTACATTCAAGCGGCACCATGTTCGATTCCCACTCGAGGAAATTAAATATTTAATAATACCATTCCTTCGCTCTGGTGACCAGGCAAATTGCGGTGTTGAATTCCGCCGCTCGACACGCAATATCTCGAAAATTCGGCGGAATGTGTGGGACGGAGCGTATTAACACTCGGCTCCCTCTGCCTACCCTACTAAATGCGGGATACAGCGTGAAGCTGAAAAAAAAGACTTGATAGATAATATCTGAAAAACTTTTATTTTATTAGTAGTATGGCTCGCTCTCTTTAATATTCTACCAGCTAAGCGATGCGCGGAGTGGGGAACGGAAGTGTCTTAACACTAGGTTCCCTCTGCCTCCTCTGCTGTGTGCGGGATATAACGTGAACCCGGTTTTTTTAAGCGATGCGCAATAAGCAAATAAGAACATTGTTAATAATTCATATTTAAGAACATAAAACTGCCATTTTGATAGTCAGCTACAAAATTAGACAAATGATGAATAGATCACGCCACCAACATTAATATTATATACATAAATAAAGTACAGTCACGCTTTTAAATGTCGACTATTAACATTACTAAGATCACGCTTTTGTCTTATTTGTCACAATGTTATACCGATTATTATAAAATGTTATATTAATATAAAATAAAATTGCCGTAATATAGACAATTTGAGACGGGAGAATGAAATATTTAATATTTATTTCATATCCTAGCTCTGGTAGCAAGGCAAAGTGCGGCGTTGGGTTCCGCCATTCAACACGCTACTCCAGAATTCGGCAGAAAGTGACGAATGACCGCATGGTACAGACTACCTTAAGATTAGGTTCCCACGTTTCCTCTGTCTACCCTACTGCCCTGGCTATTCTGGCTATTCATCTACAGAGGATACCGTGAGAAGTTGAAGAATAATAAAATTTCTTATATTATTGCACACAAAAACATATAATATATAATTTTAGCATAGTATATAATAAACCTATCACACTCCGGCGAAAATCTATAGATATATGTACCTACGTCTATATAGAATAAAGATAGAAGAAGATACGAGTAGAATCATCTTTTTTATATATCAATTATTCTCCTCAAAAATTCCAAAAACGTCTCCACTTAAAGTAAAACACAAACTTAAAAACGCCATTTTGAATAACATAACTTAGCGTTCTTCACCACCTCGTTTACCACCATCACCACCTTCAGCACGTGTAAACACCTTATAAGGTTGATTGAGAAATATCGAGATGGCAAAAACAGTATTTAGTTTCGTAGTTAGAATAATCGACGGCTTACCTGTAAATTGGTGCGAAGTACAGTGTACTAAGCTTTAACTACGGACTTACAAACAATAAATTTTAATAATAGCTAATAATGTCCGCGCTACATTTCCCTTGTGTAGATTTATACTTTGACATTAGTTGATTCTAGGTTTTGTATTACGATGCATACATTCTTGCACATACATATGTTTATATTTAATTATTTAGTAGGTATATATTAGCGGTATGTTTTTAATGGTTTATGATATATTAATGTGGATTTTAAATAATACAAAATAAATTATAAATAAGAATATTGAACCCTTAGAATTATTTCAAAGTTAATGAAATATTTACAAATAAATATAAAGTGGAGAACCTTAACTCTAAGCTCCCTCTGGCTACCGGCTGCGAAAAAGAGTGATCAGCATCACGCTACTAATTATTGATAACCAGGCTTTTTATAACACAATCCCTTTTCTCGTAAAACTCAGCAGGAATAACACAAGGTAAGTCTATAGCCTAAACATGTCTTGGTAATGTATTTCTCTGTTTTTCCTTTTATTTTCTTTATACATTCCCCACACATAAGCCCACTAAACCTAGCATTACGTACGCACTATATTCACTGTACTTTCTAAGACAAAATTCGAAAAAAATATAGAAATTAAGCAATACTTTATAATAGCTAAACGAGCGATAAAGACGCAATGGCCGTGAGAAATTCAAGTAAACGACTCTTATAAATCAACAGTAAACTAAAAATATTTATTAATCGCCATTTCGATGACACATTAATTGAGAATACAAACAAACATAAATCAATATATTAAAACGCCATATTGGTAAAATCGTTTATAAATAAAAAAAATAAAATTAAAAAGGCATATCACGAACAAAACATTTAACAGCACTCTGTTACCTACCTTCTATATTCATATAATTATATATCTAGGGTTTAGCGTAATCAATATGATTAAAAACATAATTGCACCCATTTACTTATACGGAATTGATAAAATCAATGGAGCTTCGTGGACGAGAACAGCTGTATCGAAAAGCACTAGTCTTATATGAATAAAGGTTAACTTAAGAGAGATAAACCATATTCTCCAAGCCACGGTATTATAGCATCAATAATAATAAATCATAATAACAGGTTACTATAGTATTTCGTTCTCGAAATTAATGTACACTCATTATTTCACACCGGAAAGATAAAGGTGAGCGGAGTGAATAATGCGGAGAGAGATTTTTATAAGGCACAATAAAACGTTTGCTTGTTGATCTGTTTTAATTTTATAAATATAGGATCTTATTGTTTGTGTTTTATACTAGCAGTTAGCGCTGGTTTTCCTTTGTTGAAAAAAATGTTATTCTCAAATTTCAATTTTTTTAACTCGTTTTGAAGTTCACGATTGACGTTTGTTGGAAAACATTTTCGATTTCGCGTCTGGTCAAAGAAAGAGAAAATTTCGCAACTTTAAACGCAACGTCTGATGAACCAAAAAGTGAAGTGGACGGAGTGATGTGTCTCTTTCTACCATATCATGCTAAACAAATAATATTTAAAATAATTCAACTCACTCACCCATTTCATGCTACTTTAAAGGGAAACTTCAAACATGCAGTCTATCTGCATACCCATTTCAACCCTATTAAATATTTTAGCCAGTCATTCAGAAAAATCTTTGAAGTATTAAATTTATTGATACAAAAAAATATCAAAAGATAAAACTTAGGATTCCGAATAATAAATATCATTTTCATCATAAAGGGTCTCTACGTAATAGTACATCATAACATTAGGTTCCCAGGTTCCCTCTGCCTCTGCTATGACTAGGATATAGCGTGAAGCTATGATATCAGCGGGAGTAACACTGAAATAATTCTTGTTTTTTTTATTCTCTTTTCCTTTTTTGCATGGCATTATGTAATATTCTTTTAAATTGTTTATCATATTTACCTTGTGATAGAATAGTCAAATAAAAACAGTTATTTTAAGCATCACTGTACCTTTGCAACTTGAACTCTACCTATGAATGTCCTATAACGATACGCCGACGTATCGAGTTAGATAATAAAAACATATGAACTTATGCCAATACAAGTAAAGTTTCCTTCAACAGATATTAAAATTACAGAAAGTTACAATAATAGTCTACCTGGCGCTTCTATCGAACTAATTTAATGTTATCACCTAACACGTATCGTATATATAAATTCGTAGCTGACCTTTCAGCAATGTGTTTATAGAGCTAGTTTCAACATATGTAATATATTATAAAGTACTGTTAGTCTAAAAAATATTGTTTAGTTAGTCTAGAGTCTAGATACTATGTCAAACAATGGCCCTATTAGTACTAACGAGGGGCACAAGCATGCCTGTAATAGCGACGGTGTTGGATTCGATTCGCACTCGGTAGAATGAAATATTTAATATTTTCATTTCCTCGCTCTGATAACTGCCATGGATTCGGACGTCGGAAAATGGGGAACGGAAATGTCTTAATGGGAATTGAACACTAGGTGTGTTAAAATATTCCGTCCAGGTTCCCTCTGCGCACCCTGCTATGTAAGGAATACAGCAAGGAGCTAAAAAAAGGAACCTAAGTATATTAAACAGTTGCCTGGTCACCAAGCAATGCATACTTTGCAGTCGATAGGTAGCAGCGTGTAAAAGGTATATTTCAATTAAGCGGTAAGTTCTGATGTAATAAAAAATGATTATAATAAGGAAACTATTATAATCATTAGAAACATTTATTTTGTTTTTACTTAATTTTTACAATGATTTCGATATTTCTCTATACCTACTGTACTATACAAATCACTATTTTCTCAAAAATATTAATTTATGAAAATATATCGTTAAAACCATATACATATAAGTATTCAAACATAAACAAGTGATAAATCAATGGAAAACAGAACAAAATACCACAAGCTATTAATTAAAATAGTTTATAATATAAAGCACATTTCAGAGTTACGGATGCAGATTCATTTAACATCAAATAGCACACTTTAGTATTTCTTCATACCATTACGTACATTCACAATAAATTATGAGCATTACAGTACCTCATTAGCGGTGGTGAGAGGGAACCTATTTTAGAGCTGGTGACGACACCAGGGAACAAATGCATATACCTACTTGAAATTAATATCTGTGGCTTAAGTGACTAAGAATGTACCTAAATTTTGTTTCGGAAAACATATATGAACATAACATTTTTTATACATATAAATATTAAATAAAAATACAGATATTGTGTAAATCTATATATATAAAATCGAAAGGTCACTCACTCATCACGAAATCTCAGAAACTACATGTGCTAGGAATCTCAAATTTTGCATAGGAGTTATTTATAGGACGTAGGTGCTCGCTAAGACGGGACTTTGCAATATTCGACTTCTAAGGGGTTGTTTTTGGGTTGAAAGTTTATATGAAACTTCGTTACTACAAGTGCTAGGAGTCTCAAATTTTGCATGGACATCACTTATAGGACGTAGGTACTCATGGAGACAGAAATTAATAATAATAACGTAGTTCACGCAGGCGAAGCCGCGGGCGGGCCGCTAGTTTGTATATACGTATTATATACATTCACCAAAAAATGTATACTTGGCACAGTTCAGTGTTCCGATGTGTTAAACAACGTTTGAAATAAACATAAAAGAAAATACATATTATATAGATTATAAACAATGGGCAAATCATTCCGAAAGAGGTACCGTAGGTAGGCAGAGGGAACCTAGTGTTAAGATACTCCGTTTCCCACTTTCTGCCGAATTCTGGAAGCATTGCATATTGAATAGCAGAACTCACTCTTGCGTGTTATAGAGTGAAGCTAATTTGACACTGCTATAGTATATCTATATGTATAAAATCGAAAGGTCACTCACTCATCACGAAATCTCAGAAACTACATGTGCTAGGAATCTCAATTTTTGCATAGGAGTTATTTATAGGACGTAGGTGCTCGCTAAGACGGAAATTTGCAATATTCGACTTCTAAGGGGTTGTTTTTGGGGTTGAAAGTTTGTATGAAACTTCGTAACTACAAATGCTAGGAGTCTCAAATTTTGCATGGACGTCATTTATATTTAAAAGGACAGACAGAGATTAATAATAACGTAGTTCACGCAGGCGAAGCCGCGGGCGGCTAGTAAATTATAAAAATCACTCACACACTACTTTATTTACATCATTTTATTTATATTGTAATAGATATTTCATTAATAAATACATAAATTTTCATCCATTGCATTGCGTTCAGTCGAATATGTCAGCAATAACGCCACGAAGGCGCCAATAGGTAGGTATAGAGCTAATATTAACAGAGTAGTGTGAAAAGGTTGCAAATTGCAACTTGCAATGTTTTAATTGTATCTATTAATCATAATAAATGCTTCTGTATTACGCATTTATAATTAAATTAACCCAATACAATCGTCTATCTAATCTAATTAACAATTTAAAAATATGTAAATAAAATTCCACCCGAATATAGTGTTAAGATACTCCATTCCTCACTTTCCGCCCAATTCTTGAGACGACGAGTTGAAAATAATTTATATATTCATTCCCCCGAATAGGATTCGAACCTACAAAATTAGGGGATGTTTTAATTTTTAGCCAACTGACCAACTAGCCAATATATTTCCTCAAATGTCTAGTAGAACAAAGCTATACAATATACAGGGTGAGTCATATTGAACTTTCCGATTTCAATAAGGTGTGTATTAAAAACAAAGCGACATGCAGTAAAAATTATTTTATTGTTTGAAAGCACATAACATGCAGTTTTAATTTAGTTGGTTTTAAAAATGATATCCTGTAAATGTCTACCTCCATTGACCACACACTGCTGAAGCCTTTCCCGGAAGTTGTCCATTACTCGTCGAGTCATATTCAGCGGAATAGCATTGATTTCTTCCGTGATTGCAGCCTTCAGTTCATCGATGGTTCGGGGACGATGCGTGTACACCTTTTCCTTCAGGTAACCCCAGAGAAAGAAATCGCAGGGGGTTAAATCAGGTGATCTCGGTGGCCACCCAACGTCACCTCGCAAAGAAATGAGATGACCGGGAAACATTTGTCGCAGGATTTCCATTGAACGCCTGGATGTATGGGCTGTAGCACCATCTTGTTGGAACCAGATGTTATCGTTGTCATGATTCTGCGTTAATTCCTCCAATTTCGGTTTCAGAAAAGTTTCAAGCATGTCGCAATACCGAGCAGAGGTAACTGTGACGACTTGACCATCTTCTTCAAAAAAATAGGGACCCCACACACCAAACTCTGCAATAGCGCACCACACTGTCACTCGAGGGCTGTGAAGTGGTCGTTCGTGTAGGTTTCGTGGGTTATTCTCAGCCCAGTATCGAAAATTCTGTTTGTTGACAGTTCCGGCGAGGTGAAAATGTGCCTCATCACTGAAGATCAAAACAGCAGTGCGGGGGATCTGCTGAATGTCGCGGCATAAATTTGTTCGTGTGTCTAAGTCTCTAACTGTTAATTCTTGCACTACCTGAATCTTGTATGGGTGAAATTTAAGGTCTCTATGCAGTATTCTGCGGACACTACTGAAAGATAATCCTAGTGAAGCGGCATGTTTCCGAACAGAACGCCGAGGGGATTGTTGAATTGAAGCCCGCACTCTATCCACGTTTTCCGCTGACGTTGACGTCCTAATTCGGCCTTGTGGTCTTGTTTTTAATGCTGATGATGTTGCTCTAAAATTTGATACCCAATTTCTGATTGTTGGTCCAGTGGGAATGGGATCACGTCGACCAATAGCAAAATGTAAACGGAACGCACGCTGTGTTGTGATCACGGAGCCGCCATTTTTAATAAACTCTTCAACTACGAACGCACGATGTTGTCCCGACCAAGCCATTGCTCACACTAAAACTGCATGTCATGGCGCGTCTAATGACACCATCCCCACCCTTCTACTCCTTCCCTTCTTCGTGCAACGTCCTTCCAAAACCGGAAAGTTCAATATGACTCACCCTGTATAACAGACAAACAAACAGCATTAAGACACAATTTTATATTTTTTAATTAGCAATGGCACTTCCAGTACTTGTAATATAAACATTTAATTAATATTTAATTATTATCGAGTGTAAATCACTGATATTATCGCAATGCCTCTATTACAGATAAATACTGTTATTTATTGAATTTGCTGACCTTTTGTTTGCAATTATTACGATTGCTTAGCAATTCATATCTAGTAATTACTTATATAGCCTACAGTTGTTTTCACGTGCATTACGTTATCATAACTTTTGCCGTATGTGTTTTAATATAAATATCTAAATTAATTGTAAAGTTCCGTACTTTATAAACATAATGGTTGTAAGTTCAATCAACGCTCGAGGTTATATTTACTAATACTATAAAACTGAAGAGTTTGTTTAGTTATCGCATCAATACCAGGAACCACCATAGGCCCAAATTATAAAATCTGTTTGTATAGTCCATTCATCGAGGAAGGCTTATATATTATATCACATTAATCGTTTTAATGTACCAACTTGACCTGCGGTCACAGCATCCTCCAACACTTCGAATGTTCCATGTGCTATGGCAGTCCATAGCACATGGAACAGTTGCTGCTACAGTTAGCACAACAAAAAATCTAAAAATAACTAGGAGAAGGGTATGCACTACTTCTATTTATTTTTACATTTTAGCATCAGTAGTAAGTAGTCGTTAGCAAATTGCAAATTCGGGAAGAAAGTGGAAAATGAAAAATCTTGACAGTTCTCCCTGCTCAAACCATTTGATTTGTTAAATGAAAGCACAGCGTTTATTTTTTATTTAACCCTACTAGATTTCTCGAGAAGGGGTCAAGCCTACAAATAACGTGTTAATAATTGAACACTGATTCCACCACTAACTGACCAGTAGGACCAACGTAACTTGAACCAACATGGTGAAGATATACCCAAGTTCACAATAGTAGAAACGGCATATATTTTCCACCATACCCCGATTAACCTTTGCCATCGCTTAAGGCATACTAACCTTATTATACCTTGGAGATTATAAATTGAATATACCCAACAGCCCACGGTTACGTCTCGAGACATAACTCTAAGAGTCTAATGCTATATCGAGATGTACAAATTCACGTTAAGCGCTTTTTCGCTTACATAAGCGTAACGGTCACTTAGAAAGTGTGCTATCGAGACGATCATTTATTATAATTGATTGTTTTTCAACCTTTGCACCCATATAATTGTGTTTTTGTATTTTCCCAGCCTAATGGACAGTAAATCTTTGTTCGTTAAAATTGTTTATGGTTGTATATAGTTGTGAGGATAGGACTGGATAGGCAGGTCGAATCATTAATGAGCATAGAGAAATGATTTATCTTCAATGAATGCTTTGATAACTATTTGATACAACGCTTGGTAGATAAAATAATTTTAAAATTAGGAATACCATTTTGATTTTTCTACTAGACGGCAGATAAAGTCACGGGTTAGATAGACCCTATATAAGATAAGAAATATAATTCCGTATATCATCTTCAATTTTCTATAATAGTTGTATTGGAAAACATATAAATTGTAAATAAGTATATTTTAAATTTCTAAAGTATTTAAAAAAGTCATTCTTTGAAAATTTCTCTGAAATAAGTAACTAAAAGATTCTCAGAATAGATCTCTGGACTATGACAAAGCCACCTAATTGCATCAACTTCAACATTTATGATGTACTTACACTTTGCAGTGTGTGCCTACATGTTTAGTAGAAGCTCTGACTAATCTAACACTTCCGTTAGACTTTTACAGGCTCTATTACAAGCTCTCTTCATTAAATATACCTTTCGTCTTTTTTGATGTTACAATGTTATTTATATCAATAACAAATTTATTTATTTCACTTAAATTGATCGATTGAAAACGCATGGTTTGTACTCTTAAGCAATTATCGCAGTCTCTACGAGAATTCCTAAAATGAGCTTTTTCCTATATTTTTTTTTTCAGCTTCATATTGTATCCCGCACATAACAGTACTAGACTGTACGGATAACGGTAGACAGAGGGAACCTTTTTTTTTTTAATGGAAAAAGGACAAGACAAACGAGCGTTCGGGTCACCTGATGATGATCACCGCCGCCCACGACCCCGTGCAGCACCGGAACCTGGAAACTTAGTGCTAAGACACTCCCGTCCTATCTTATTTTCCGTCGAATTCCAGAGGCATTGCGTATTGGAAGGCGGAACTTAACGCCGCACTTTGCCTCGTTACCAAAACAATGAAATTTAAATAACCTGTCGCGTTCACAGTCGCACCCAGTGCCCGTGCGCCACGAGTGGTTTCAATTTTAATATTCAATTTCTTATTATTTTTTTTATTCTTTAAAAATATGGCAACATTTTCACATGAACTTATAAAAAATCATTCCACCGACAATTTAAAGTCTATTAGTATTTCAAAACAGCTGATTCATAATAAACTCGTCGCCTGTCACTGTCAACGAGGATCCTTGTTTATTGCATCAGAGATCTTTTTGCTTTTGAAGTAAAAACGTTGAAATATTAAATTTATATGTAAAAACCCTCATTTATATGGTAGCAGCCATATATTTCAAAAGTTGTTCTCGTTAAAATCCAAACTCTTCAGGGGGTCCGTGAGATTGCATACTATCGTGGAATCCCATAGAGTTACAACATATAATGAGCATTAAAACATTAAGTTATAATATTTTTTATTGTTTTATTTCGTAAGTCTTTGCTTTTTGTTGGTGTAATATCTCGTATTTTTTAAATGTTTATCCATAAAGTCTTATAAGTCACGATATAGCAACTAAAACAAAACTTTAATACCTATAAACCTAAATAACTATACATAAGAAGTATAGTTTAGTCTTGAGTATATTATACTTCAAAGCTTTGAATAGTTTTTAGCTATTTAAACTGATCAGGCGCATTGTTATCGTAAGGAATCGAGACATTCCAATTTCCAATTGCCAGTTTAGACTAGAATGTCGCCAAAAAATTAAGTAAATATTGCAGTTTTAGTCTTAAAAAATCTAAAACTCTCTTGTCTAGGTTATCGACTGTGAGGCGTTTGTAAAAACGGTATATAAAAGTTGTATCTTAACTTTAAATTCATGAGTTCTTCCAAGTTATCTAAGATATTATTCCTCCTAGATACCTAATGTCTCAAAGTTACGCGGAAGACGAACGGAGTGTCTTAACACTTGATTTTCTCTATCTACGAAAAAAATATTGAAGTAGAACTACTAAATAATAATATCAAAACGGGTCTATATTATACAAATTACCTTAAAAATTCTCATAAATGTCACAAAAAGAAATATAACAACTATAAGTAAGTAGTTTAAGTAAACAAACAATAAAATGAAGCACAACAAAACTGTCTGACGAATGCCACAGTAGTGGATCGTAAATCTTTTTTATTTCTGCGAACTCTTCTATTTTTGAATAATTACTTGTTTACCGCAACTTCTATACATTCCGCTTGGGAGGTTGCATTTAAAAAAAAAACAACTAAGTAAGGATAGTCGAACCTGTTATATAAGAGTAACTTCAAGCGGAGAAGCCACAACGTTTAGTGACAAAAACATGGCTTTAACTGATTTATGGCTACTTACATCCGTGCCTGTTTGGTAAAGTCAAGTTAAAGATAGCGTGACTATAATAACAATAACAAAAAAAGTAACAAATATTTCGATATCATAATACAGTTTTTTAGTACTATTTCACGCATTTCAAACAATTAGAGGCCAGTCATGGCGCAGAGGCACAGTGTAACTCGACAGGTTATGGGTTTGACACCCACTCAAGGAAATGAAATATATAACATTTCCATTTTCTTCACTCTGGTGTGCAGGCGTTGATTTCGGCGGAAAATGGGCAAGGGCGGAGTGTTTTAACACCAGGTTCTCTCTGCCTACCATGCTGTGTAAGGGATACAGCGTGACGCTCAAAAAACAATTAAAATGTAAAAATGTGCAGTTGCCTTTAATAGAATAACATGTACCGGACTTTTATTTTTACTTACTAACGTTACTTAAGTTATTATAATAATAATAATAAAATAAAATAATCGTAATTATTTCACGACCTGCCTGAAATATTTTTAGAAAAATATAAAGATAAACCTACTTCAAACTTATATTTATAGATTTATAAGCAAGATAGCTTAAAATTATGTGCGGGGAAAAACAAAAAGCCAACACTACACCGACGTCGAGCCTCAATCGGGCGCTAAGCTGATTTTCTAATAAGCTATAAATAATTAATTAATCGTGTGAGTTCCTGACAGTATAATGAGATTGCGTGAAGGCGAAACAAAAAGCGTGGTCGAAGTACGGATGCGGAATCACTAAGGCCAAGTTCACATTGTCTTATTTATACACAGATTACTTTTCTTTTTACAATACACTTCAGTCTAATCTCCACAGATTATATAATGTCTTTAAACATTTATTATTCTTTTTTATTATTCAAGTGTGTATATAGCTTAAGCGTACATTATGTTTTTAAGGTTACTGCGGTAGGTGATGTCAGGACTGGTTACCATATTCTAACATTCAAGCTTTTTGTCAAGCTTCAGAGAAGAGGTGGCGGATCTTTGATAACAGCTTTCTTTGGTTTCCATTTATAATAAAATACTTATCCTCAAGAATGCTTCCGTCGATTGCGACTATGAATATTTAAATATTATCTACTGGTTAATTACACTAGTTTTCTGTATTTGTTCAGAAAATTGTTACTTGATCTAATATCCATATTTAACGATATTCAATACTTATACGATATGTTATTACAATGATAACATTAACAAAAAAAATCAGTTTATATCATACAGCAGGGTAGGCAGAGGGAACGTAGTGTTAAGGCACTCCGTTTCCCACTTTCTGCCGAATTCTGAGACATTGCGTTTTGAGTGGCAGAACTCAATGCCGCGCTTTTCCTCGACTATTTTGAACAAACTCAACGATTAAGGCTTCTATAGCTAACCACTCGTTTTGTATTTCTAAAAACATTTCATTGACTAGCGAAGACAAGAACATGATAGAAGGAAACTTATCATTCTCGACGTATTCCTTCCGAAGCTAATCAAACTCTACTACAATAAATATGAAGTTAGTAAAATTGAAGTCTTGAGTCAGTCTCGGGGGCATTTCTGTCGTTTGAGAGTAATTATTTTCAATATTTCATAAAACTTAACATCTAAGTGTAAATCTAACAAAAAAAAATATCATGTTAATTATCTCTCATTTATTTATATATAAATTCCATAGGAAATTCATTCATTCACAAATTCTATTTTCAAATTAAACTGTCCTTTACCAAGATCGCAAGCAACTTGATAGCTCCATTTGTCTGACGCACTCACTTCTTTGGAAGTTTTCTGTAAAAAACAATATGTTTAAAACTTCACGTTTTATACATCCTAGCCTAGCCTCGCCTTGCTCCAGTATCATCGATACTGTGTCCGAAAATTATCACTGGGTTCCCCCTGTTTCTCTTACAATTCACTCTTTCTTCATAAAGCTTTTTTTTTCACTGTTCGCTTCTGTACCACAATTGACTCACACTAAATATCAAAAAATACTTACAAATATTTTGACCGCCTGTCTAGTATGCGCGTCCCAGTTTACCAAATCACCTACGACTGGATAATCTATTGGACCGGAACTGATCGATTTTCCTCCCACAATCCACACTGCCCATATCGCGAAACCATTCACTGAAGAGGTTTGTTCACATTGAATATCCCTAAAATAAATAAAAAATATTTTTAACTATTTTAAAGTTTTATTCCATACTTAGGAAAGAAATACTATTTGACTAATACTAATACAAGATTTTGTATAATTTGACTACTTATATTATAACCATAAGTCTGAGAGGGCAAAGCCGCGTTTGAAGTCATTTGCGACTATATTTTAAGCATAAGTTTAAGAGGGGGAAGCCGCGTTTTAGGTCATTTGTCTAACATAAATCGTCGTTGTTTTACATAAATGGTATATTGTTACTGATCATCTACAGTTTCCTTCTAAAATACAAAGAAATTATAAACGAAATAATTTTAACATGTAATTACGTAATTATTTTTTGTGATAACAAACATATTATCTTATAAATGATAAACATACTTACAGAACACCATTAACGCCATCGCAAGCCAAGGTCGGTTTTAAATCTTTCATATTGATTTCAAACAACTTCCTCGGTGTGCCGCGACTTCTACAAGGATATTCCCATAATGGCTGAGCTTCTATTTCTGCATCACTGATAATACGGGAACTCTAATAATAATAAGAAATTTTAATATGTTAATAACTGTGTTAAGCAATAAGTGTAATTTAAACTTTCATTTTCAAAAATAATATAAATGTAATTTTTATCAGCGTCAGCTGTATCTCGCACATACATGACTACCCAGTGTTAGACAGATGGCGCTTAGTGTTAATGCACTCCATTCCCCACTTTCCTCGGAATTATGGAAGCATTGCGTCTTGAGTGGCGAAACTCACCGCCGCGTATTTTTATTTTTAAAATACTTAACTAAATAAACTTATATTATGTTTGTTTTTATTTGAATTAAAATTATACATTTTTTTCCAGCACTTAATAATTAATATGCAATGTCTTGTTGTTAGCAACTCAATACAATTGTGTATTGAGTGTTTGCATATCTTAAATTTGAGAGGAAAATGGAGACGAAGCGTCCTGAGACTAGATTCTTTACGCCCATCATACTTATAAAGTCAGGGTACAGGATGATACAAAAATAGAACTTATAAAAAAAGTAAAAGTATAAAAAATATTTAAAAAAAATCACCTCAACCAGACTATCAAATATAGACATATCTATGCCCTCGCAGATACCTAAAGGTATTCTTATTTTGTGCAAATCCTGAAAGTCGACCGGCATCGCCCAAAATTCACAACTTTCTGGCAACACTATCACATTTTTTAATTTATTGCCATATTTATATAGTAAATATGCCAATTTTAAATTTTCCCATGGCAATATAGCACTACTAAAATTTGGATCACATAAAACATTCGTCACACTTTCTAATACATCATCTGACAGTTCTGGAATTATCTTAACATTTTGGATATCATTTTCGTTTATATAATCATTTAGGATACCAGTATGTAATGATTTATCTTCTAATATGTAAACCAATTTAGCCCCCATTTTAGCTGCTGATAGTCCAAGCAAACTACTACCATTTAAGTCCAAAACAACACTATCTTGGGCTAAATTTTCCCTAATTTGGGCTAAAAACTTTTTACTTCGCTTTCCATCATTTAAATACGATACATGAGTTCTTGATAACGCCATATGGACACCACACTCACATATTGGCCGTTTATAGTGTTTTTGCTTTAATGTTTCATTTTCTAAATAGAACCATAGAGAATATTCATCTTGACATGAGATTAGAGAAATTTCATTATCTTTTTGGACATTTAACTCTTCTGGTAAATAATAGACAGCTTGCATCCAATGGTCTCGCCATGGTATAGAATCTTGAGGTCTCTCTGATGACAAATTTGCATCTGGATGGGACCACCATGGGGCGCAACTAAGACATATTTTACCTGAAAAATATGATAAATACGAGAATAAATTGTATTCATTTCCAGTCTTGTAGACAAAAAATTTCTGGTAGAAAGCAATAAAATGCCATGTTTACAAAATAAGTTCTCTCTTTTTACATTCTGTTATAATGGGGCAAAACCCAATAGGTTATTCTCGATTTTTTAATCAAAATAATCAAAGCATATGAACTGATAAAGATATGGAACCACCAACCATAAATGTGATTAAACTGACCTTCAGGATCCATATTAAGTTCCCACCACATAAACACCATCTGAGCTTTCCCAGTATTGGTCACACTGAACTGTTGTTTGACCGTTTTCTTCATATCAATAGGTGAATGTCCCGACCAATCATAGTAAAATACTGGTATTTGATCTGAAAGTTCTTTAAAAGCTTGTCGAGGTAGTTGAGATAGTTGAATATCATGAACTGCTGCAGAGCCAGCACAGTTTTTGATCTAGAAATTCCAAATTTTAAGTGAATCATATTTGTTGTGACTTCAATCCCCACTTGGAGGAATTATTTTCTATGCTTGGCAAGACAAAACATAAAGTTGAGCTCAGCTCCTTATTACCCAATGTTCAGAATTTAGAATATCATATGAACATTAACATTAACCATTTTAACAAAATATTAAATTATTGTGTTTTAGTAACATATTTTACCCATTGATACAAAGAAACAAAAACTGTAAAACAACTAATAAACACATGAATAGTAGCCAAATAATAGACAAACAAAATACCTGCTGAGGGGTCCTCAATATAACATCTAAGTCCTCATCAGCCAAATTGTTTAGTTTATTCCATTTCTGTAATGTGGGGCATTCAACAACTTGCGCATAAATTACTGCTGAATCGGGTACTACTATACAATCCTCTTCCAATAGAAACTTATGTGCATGAGAGAATGTTGACAAAGCACCTATAAAAATGTTAAAAAAATATTATTAAATTTGTTTTATATTACACTAGAATTAAAATATGATCACATTGTATGACTGAATGGGAATTGTGGAATTATGCTTTTAAGTATTATATTATTACCTTCACCAATTAATTCAGTGTCAAACACTTCAGTCACTAATATATTAGCTTTTTCTTTTAAATCTCCATCTTCACCAACAATTAAATCAGTAGATCTCTTAGGAATAACTTTAATTTTATCAGCAACACCATTTCTTTGCAATATTTTTAAGCAACATTCAGCCATGGGTTTAAATGCTTCACATGCTGTAATAGTATCAGCTCCACATCTTGCCGCCATTATTGAGAGCAAGCCTGTTCCAGTTCCTATAAACAAGTTTTCATTTATATATTTACTAGTTACTCATAACTAAAATAAAAATAAGTACAATGATATAAGTCCTTAGTCATAACTGAAGAAAAGATCTTGAACATTAACTGGCATCCCAATATATAATATTGTAAATTAAATATATAAATAATTTGTTTCCTACCTATATCCAAAACATTTGCTTTCTTTCCCTCGTTATGCATTTTTTCAATTGCTAACTGCAGTGCTCTATAATATTTTTTATTTCTTTCAGTATCGTGAAGCATATCTGCAAAGGCCGATCGCGCGATTTCCTGGTGATAGTCATAGTCTTCATGTTGAACATCCCATTCAGTACTACCAGTAATAGGATTCCTTTTCTGAGTAAAAACTTGCATTTTGGAAGATGTTAAAGTACTTTGTGATCTAAAATTAATTAAAGCCTTCTTAGAAATCATGCTCCATCAATTTGAAAGTCACTCTAAAATCTATTAAGAATACCTTATAAGTCCAAAATCTAATACAAAACTACTTAATCTTCTAAATACTAAAAATTTCATTGATAGTATATAGTCATGTTTAGTTTTGTAAACAATTTATTTTACACATATTAAACCTTAACCAAATCAAATGCATGTGTTGAGATTGAGAGTTGAGATAATCAAAAGATTAATAAAATTGTACTCAACTACTCATACGGACGATTCACATTTCACGCCGGCTTTTGACATTAGCAATAGCATGTACATTTTACACAGAATACATTTACCGAATATATGGTAAATACAATTATATCTGTCACAGCCGTCCACACATATTTTCTATTTAAATATAAATTCATTTTCAATCTTATAGAAGCCAGTCGTGGCGCAGGGCCATAAGTGTGTCAGTCACACACGTGACTAGTCGTGGGTTCGATCCCAGGTAATAAAATATTTATTAAAAATGTATATTTCCATTTCTGGTGTAATGCCTCCAGAATTCGCTCAGAAAATGGGTAACGGAGTGTCTTAACACTAGGTCCCCTTTGCCTGCTATGCTGTGAGCGGGTACAGCGTAAAGCTAATTAATTTGTTTTTATATTTCAATCTTATATTAACTCATTAATTAGTTTAGTTTATTTTTCAACATTTTATTTATTTTTATAACTATAATATAATTATTGTTATTATTTATAAGAAACAGTAAAGGATGTATGTCTATCATTCTTTGCGTTGCAGTATTTTATGTTTTACAATGGCAATTTTTAGTTGATCGTATATGTCAGTGGATTCGACTTTCATTACGACGTTTTACTATCATGGCGGCCGCGGTAGGCAGGATTTGTGGGGCACGACTTTTGAAAAAAATTGGGATAGTTACACCCCAGGTACTAACTACAAGACTAAAAGCTTATTTCGATAGCTTTATAATAACTAACTTCCCCATGAGTCACTTTTTATTAAGAAAAATGTACTATTCGTAAGAAGTAATATTTGCGGAAAACTAGTGATATTCAATAAATTTATCAATCCTAGGAGGTATTGTAGTGTTCTAATTAAAAAAGTGCGTGATATTGATGAACAGAAGGAAGGTGACCACTCAGTGTTTTTGAATATAATAGGATCGAAGTATAACCTTCTCAACATTATGTAACAAGTGTAATGAAAACTAATAGATATCGCCCTTACAGGTTTGTCAGCTGTCCACCAGTGCAAACGGATGGACAAACAATAGAAAATTGGTATGTATTACGATATTTTATACAGCTCTTATCTATTACTAAATTAAAGCGACGAAAAAATTTAATGTAATATCTATATTATTTGGCAATAAGAGATATGAAATTCATATATTTTAAATATAATCAATAAATCATCTTGTATAAAATCAAATATATCCTTATTTTAATTTACCTTTATAAGGTAAATTTAGTAAATTATATGATTGTTTTTATCTATTTCAGTGGTTATCCACATTGGGTGTTGTGGGTGGAGGTGTAGGTGCCCTTCTTTTTGCCTTAGAACAATCTGTAGAAGCATCAGATGACAGGGCTCATTCATTCCACCAACCCTGGAGTCATGATGGCTGGTTCCAATCACTTGACCATGCCAGGTAAGAAATTTTCACAATTCGACGTTGTTTTTTTTTTCACAATTGTCTTTAGACGTAAATAATATTTTTTTTTTATAGTCCTCCGTTTTACAAAAGTTGTGATACATTAATATATAATCATTTTCCTTTTTCACCAGTCGTTTGACAGCCTAAATATATATTTTACTATTTGATTACTCTGGTTACTATTTGATTATTATTTTAATAAATAGGTATAATATGTACATAATATGACAAACTTGATATGAGAATTACCTTTGATTACATTTGATATTCAAGTAACAAAATTCAATATTTCTATAATAAGAAAATAAAAAATACTAGTTTTACGATAAATCATATTAGTAGTAGGATGGCCTTTTAATCTTTAATTAAAAGGCTGTAGCCAGGTTAAGTGGTGTTGGTGTTGAATCAAAATAATTTACTTATATTTTAGCCTTTTATCTCAAGTGGTTTTCTAGTTACAACTAGTTTTCTAGATTTTATCTTTATTTTTACAGTAAAATTCAACATTCATTAACAATATTATTCTTTTCATAATTGTTAGAAGTCCAAAATTAAAAAAAATATTTAACCCGGCTATTGTACCCTTTACTTTTATAAGTAAAAAACATTTTTTTTTCAATAAATCAATTTAGTAATAGTAATGCATATAAAATTGTACAGCTTTTTAATCAAAAATGCTAAATAACTAATTAGATACAAAATAAATTGTGCACTAATTTACCAAAATAGTTTCAAGATTAATATAAAAAAAATACAATACAATATGGTTAAAGAGTCCATGGCCACCCTGAAGTTAATCGCTAATATTGTGTATGTATTTAAAGATTTATCCTACTATTACTACTTTACTTTCCAAGTGAACAATGCATAGAAAATTTAACTTCAGTGCAACCAGGACTTGTTGACAAATACTGTATAATATTTTTTATTCTTGCATTTTTTTGGTAACTATATTTTTTTTTCACAAGTGTTCGCCGTGGTTACGAAGTTTATAAGCAAGTGTGCAAGGCATGCCACTCACTCCAATACATTGCTTTCCGCAACTTGGTAAATGTGAGCCATACGGAGGAGGAAGCTAAGGCAGAAGCTGCGGAGGTAGGTTATAAATTTTTTGTTGTTTTTTTAACTAAAATAATGTAACTTATAGTGTTACATCTTATTGTAGCATTTTTATTGCATTATGTACAATGATATTGAAATCCAAGAAAAATATAATAAAGGCATTTGTTAAAACAAAATAAATGTACAAAAATACTCTTTTCAGTAATTATAAATTGCTTAAATGATAAGATCTCTTACCACTATAATATGTAATCTTTATAGAATCAAATAATTTTAAGGTTCAGACAATTTTATAATACATAGCATTTATAACAAAAATTACACCAAATGCAAAATAAATAACAAAAAATGTTACAACAACATTTAGTCTACATGTAAATAAGCCCAATAGACCAAAGTCTCGACCTGGACACATCGTTAGCGGAAACGATGCAGGCGTTCATGTCTTTCTTAATGATATCTGATTATCCGTTTCGTTTCCCCAGCCTGGCTTCAAGACAAACCGCAGCATTGAGTTCCTAAACTCAACACGCATAGTCTATGAATATACATAGAAATACACAATCTTAATATTATTTTTGATTATAGGTGATGATAAAGGATGGTCCAGATGAGGAGGGCAACTACTTTGAGAGGCCCGGGAAGTTATCCGACTATCTGCCGTCCCCCTACCCCAATGAAAATGCTGCCAGAGCTGCCAATAATGGTACTATAACAGCTAACTAATACTAAACTACTAACTAAACTGAAATAAGTATTTCACTACAAATTTTATATATTAAACTTGAATTTATCACATTTCAGATGATATTATTATATTACTTGTAACATACATATATCAGTAAATGGTCACCGATCATTTACTTATTTCAGAGTTGCTTAACCTAATTACCACCTAATTACCTGATTACCACTAGAGAACCAATTAACATGTACAATATGCATTACCATGGCAACATCTTCATAAGTATATAGTCAAATCTATGGTAGTGTGTGTTACATTTATTTGAATAATTTAATGTATTGTATGTAATGCATAACATTAAATAATAAAATCATTTTACACTCTATATAAACTATAACTCTGCCTGCACAATTTTCGTAAATAGTGGCACAAAATTTTTACTTCACATATTAAAAATTTTGTATGCATCAGTTTGTTCTGTAGTATAAATAAATGATTACCCATCATTTATTAATTAAAAGTTCAAGTTGCTAAATAATATTTTATAAAAATATTTTTTTCTCCACAGGTGCTTACCCTCCAGATCTATCTCTAATAGTGTCTGGACGTAAGGGAGGGGAGGACTATATCTTCGCCCTCCTCACCGGCTACATGGACGCACCGGCCGGTATTGTACTCCGTGAAGGACAGAACTACAACCCATACTTCCCTGGCGGAGCTATATCTATGGCGCAAGTGTTGTTTGATGAGGTTTGTTAATTGATTATTGTAAAAAAAATAATATATAAATAATTTAAAAAAATCTAGCAGTGGAAATAATGATGATGTTAAAAAAATGAAAATTATGTCTTTTTTATCCAATAAGTAAACACATCAATAAAGCACTAATAATTTCAAGAAATGCTAAAATCTGATTATTGTGTCTGTGTGCACTGCAGAAGTTTTCTGTTATGATTATTTTTTTTATATTGGACACATCTAAAGAAATATAATCTAAGATTATTTTTTTATATGTTTTTGGCACTGAAAAGTTAGATCCCTATTGTTGGATTATTATTTACTTTATTATTTTGAGTTCTACTTGAAATAATTTAAATATTATTATGTTATTTACTAAATGCTTAAACTGCACCAAAATAAAGCTCAATTTTTTTTTTAATAATATGGAGAATACAAACAAAATAACTCCAAACTAAAATTTGTTTTCTATGTTTATTGTTACATACTAAATAAGAAAATTACCATACATGGAACCTTAATAATGTGACACACTAAATAATGTACATATTAAGTACGAAAGACTTATTTCTATAAGATAATCTGCAAATAAGATTTTATGGAACACAACAGTTTTGAGTTCTATCCCTACTGAAATGAATTATTATTTTTTAATATTATCACTTTGCTCTGGTGTCAAGGTTATGTTGCCTCTGCCTTCAATGCTATATATCGAATACAGTGTGAAGCTAAAAACAAAAATAATGTATATTAAAAGTTTGCAGTGTAAAAAAATGTTCTACCAGTTTGCAGTGTAAATGTGGAGCTTGCGCTTAAATGTGACTCAAACAGAGCAGCTTAAACAATTTTATAATAAGAAAAAAAATATATATATATTCTCCTATGAAATTAATATCTTTCAAGTTTGCTAATAAATTATTTTCGTACTATACTATACATATACTGTATTTTACATAAGATCGTGGATTTTAATGACTGTAATATTAATTATTATTGACCTTGAATGTCATTCACAAATCATATATTGCATATCAATATTTACACTAGTGATGCACAAGGAAAATACAATGCCTAATATCATTTATAATTGTATTGTATTGTTTTTTAAATTTCTTATTTAAAATTATTGTAAAGAACAATTCTTTGTTAGAAATATAATTATTGTTTAATTGCAGGCTGCAGAGTACAGCGACGGTACTCCCGCCACAGCATCTCAACTGGCCAAGGACGTTGCCACCTTCCTGAGGTGGTGCTCCGAGCCCGAGCTCGACGACCGACGCCTCATGACCATCAAGGCCATAGGAATATTCTCCACACTCGCCGCTATTGTATACTACTACAAACGGCATAAATGGTCGTCACTCAAGTCCAGGAAACTAGCCTACAAACCTGTGTCTAAGAAATAAACACATAGTAGTAAAGCATACATATTTAGAAAATTTTTCTTTCAATAGGTGACACTACATGTTATTTGTTTGTAATTAAATAATTTATTTGTAACTCTTTTTTCCTTCTGATCATGTTCACGCTTGATGCGGTTACCAATCCTGGATATGCGAGGTGTTTTTATTATATAATATGTAATGTTAACTTGTATTAACTTTGTGCAGTGAATGCGGCGCAGTTGTAGATCGTATTATAAGCTGTGCTAGTGATGTTCCATGAAAAATTTTATTATAAATCCGTGTACAGTTCAATAAATGAGTTATTGAAAATCGTGGAATTTGTGTTCTTTTTTTAATTTATTATTTATTTATCTCAGGTTTAAACAGTAATGAGAATATAGAGTTTAGACTATGTAAAACTATGACTATTACGTAAACAGTAAAAACAAATATTTTACTTAAGCAAAATATTGCATGCTTATACTATAAAATTTCGATAAAGAATTGGTGAAAGCTCCATTGTCAATGCTTATAATAGATGATAATAAAAACAAAGATTCTGTTCTGTTATTTAATTATGGCGCTTCGGGCGTGCCAGTTGAGCACAAAATCTCTTCGCCAACGTCACGTTGTATGCAGAACACACTGAAGAGGTTGTACGATAAAGCAAAGATTCTTATATCATCAGTTCAGTTCTTAATTTATGGCTTTGAGTCCTTATATCATCTGTACAATAAAAAAAAATGTAATGACAGTCGGTGATGTTGTCAATTTGACAATGACGTAGTCTAATTATTTTCTGCTCTCGTATGTTATTGTTATTTTTAGTTGTTTTTTAACTTCTAATACGTAATATTTTTGAATACGACTTTAATTTTATCGTAATAATTTGATATTAATATCGTTACATATAGCAAAACTCACTTAATGTTCTTGAATATGAAAAAGAAACTGAATATCAAACCTAAATTATAAATCATCAAATTTAACAAATAATGAATGCTATCGTGGGTTTGTGCCATTTTTGTGAGGCTCATGGACCGCGTCCCTTATTTTGTACATTTACAACAGGCGATGAACGGCATACAACAGAAGCATCGAAATGTGCAGTACAATGCAGTGGCTGCACTTCTATCGGCCCTGAAACAGTGTTGATCTCAAGAGAAGATGACGGAACAGTATTCTGTAGTAGAGAATCGGTGCCAAGCGCTGATGTAACTGCTTTTTTACGACAAGCTGCATTACGTAGCATTACCTGTGAAGTGAGTTAAGAAGAAATCAAATTTAGATATTTAACTACTAATTATGTAGTGTGTATAGATACACTACTATCATAATTTTCATTAATTTAATAATATAATATAATCAAGATCAGATGCTTCCAGAGTGTGCCACAATGGCCTTGTAACACTTCTTACCTCTAATGTCTCTACTTTTAATAGACCAAAGAACTAAATATTAAATAAATTACCACTTTTAAATTGGTACTATTTAATGTTTTAACCAATAATGATTTTAAGGTAAATTGGAATAAAGAAGGTGGTGTAGTCTACTTCAGTGACACACAAGGTCATGTTCTCAGTCTAATGTTCCATTTACAAGATACTAGGGCAAGAGGTCTTAAGAGACTGTTTTCTATAGTTGTTCTAATGAAAGATAAAATGATGCTGCTAAACATAACGCCCATGCTTTCTGAACATATGCAGGTAGGTGGATTTCCTAAATTTATTATGGTATAACATTTTTCTTTGAATTGATGTTTACATATTCCATTCAACACTTTGCACATTTTAGGAACACTGCATAGAAATGAAAATTATTTTTTGTGAGAAATATTTTAAAATTAACATGTTATAATTTGTTCTACATTTTTTTTAATAGTTATTCCAAAATAAGGACAGAAAAATGTTTAGAATTTATATTATTTAATTTTATTTTTCAATTTAATTGATGTCAAGGAGGTGAAGTTTAACTCTTGGTGTATATTTTTATATGTCTGTCATTAAAAACAGCAGAACTAATATAATTAAAATTTTAGAAAATAGCAAAAGAACTACAAGAACTGGCTGATGTGGTGTATGCGAATGAGCAAAGCATATGTTCACAAAGAGCTTTGCGACTTAACACTGGTAGAAATGATTATGGACAATCTAGGTCTCTTACACAATTGACAGGTATTTATTTAAATAAATCAGTATAGGCTTATACATAATGGCCAAGTATATGTTTAAAAATCTTTAAAATTACTCTCTTTGGTAAAAGAAAAGTAAAACTTTTTAGAAATAAAAATATTGTCATACACATAGCAGGCATAAAACATCATATTATAGTGTGATGAATCACAAAACTCAATACCATGTTTTATTGTACCAGACCTAACATAAGAAAAAAAATTGTTTATAACTAAGATCAAACTCACTACCAACATTACTACAGTAAGACAAAGTGTTGCCAATAACCTTTATAATATTTTGTAATTTATATATCTTTACATAATGAGAATATTCGATTATTTTCAGATGATGAAGATATTTATAAAAAACTCCATTCCCATTTCACATGGATGCTAAGAACAGGTGCTATTACATACACTGAAACTTTATATACAAGTCAGGCATTACTTAAGAAATATAATTCACAAATGATAAAAGGCACAATATTTGAAGAAAATGCATGTTCAGTTCAAAATACTGATGAGTGTATGCTATTGAGGGAATTAGAAAATTTATTGAGTAATGCTGTCTTTAGAATATTATTATATTGTACTTTAACTGGAGTTCATGTAAGCATACAGAAAAATAATTAATAATACTAAATACTATTTGTTTTATTAAGTTTAAATTTGCTGTAAGTAAATTAAATTATAAAATTAGGGCACTTTGACACAGTGTCTGACTCAAAACGCAAGTTAATCCGATCACCATGAGGGAAAATAAATAAAAATATTTCCGGAAACGCAGCATTGAGCTCCATCACGCATTGTCTACTATTCAATAAAAAATGTTTATATAATTAACGTATTTTTTCTTCTAGGTTATAATAAAATCAAAGCAGCTTAATGCTTCTAAAATAATTAACACATTATCAATACTATTACCAAAAACAGATTTGAATGGTATTCATATACACGATGAAGGAACTGAAGTAAAAGTATTACATAATTCCTGTGTTTTAGAAGAAACTGAAAATTGCAATTTTGATTGCAAATGGAAAGGAACAGTGCCTATGAAATGTAAGAGAATATTAAGAAATTAATTTCAAGATTTATTTTATATTGTGAAAATAAATACCTAATAATAAAAAATACACCAAAAATACGCACACTGGAGTACAATTTATTACCTAAGTGAGTTAAGCATGGAGCTTAAAACGTTATTAAACACAAAATGTTTATTTAATAACTAACCATTTGTTATTTTTCATATAAGTGTAGTGAGATCTTAGTTTGAGTTGTTTTCTATTTCGCATTTGTTTTCACAGGCCCTACACTGATGAATAAGATAGAAAATGCAATGAAAAATACAAAATTCAATGATGTAGTCTTACTTCAACATTTAAAAACTTTACAGCTGGAGTGGATTGGGTAAGAAAGAACCATGGTCATTTGTAGTAAATATTTTTTTCACATAATTATCAGGTACTCATAAGAAACCTGCTAATATACATGATTTAAATTAATTTATAATATTTGCTAACAAGATGACTTGAAAATTATAATTTGAACCTCGTTGCATGCGCAACTGTATAGAAAATATTTTAAAAAGAACATGATATGACAATAATTTAAAAACAATTATACTATAATTAAATACTTCTTAATCAGTGCCATAATTTCTGGTACTTTTTTTCTTTTTTAGCACGGTAGCCAAAAAATAATTATTGCCCTGGAATGGGATTAGAGCCTACTATCTATTGGATACTATATATGGGATTAGAGCCTAGCCATCGCGTGTAGAGTCAAACGCTGCGCAACGACGAGTACTTGGCTAGTATTTTTTAGTATAAAATTTAAAATATGTTTTTTTCAGTATTGTAAAAACAATCAAAATGGCTGAACAATCGTCAGGGAAGCCAGATGCAATCAATAAATTAAAACAAGTACTTGGTGTGACCCAACAAGATGAACCTTTAGTAAACTATTGGTCACAAATTTGTGATTAAATGTTATGTGATATTACATTAGATTAATTATAATTATATATTTTGTTAATAAATAATGTTAATTTGTGGACATACTTTCTCACTTTATATATATAAATGCACTATCTTAGAATCTTAGGCACTAATGGTTTGATTTTTATCCTTTTTCAATTCTTATTGTAATATAAATTTTACTAGCGCTCGCGGCTTCGCCCGCTTAAACCAACCCAAATATATGATTAATAATTTAATTAATTATATTATTATAAACTGATTGAAATAAAACTCTGAATGTTAAGAGACAAATACAATAGTGAATTGCAATAAAATCAGTTGTTTCCTAGAGTAGCGTGAAACAATAAAAAAATATTGTTTTTGGTTCTATTTTGGTTTTAAATGACACCAATAACATTTTTTCTTATACATCTTCCATGTACAGACACTGATCTGTTACGATTTTGTTATAAGTATAGATTTATTGAATGAGGCTTATGGGTATCCATTTAGGTCTATGTAGTCTCTGAGAAATTAGTCATTTATGTCTGCCCAAGTGTGACCACGAGGGCAAAGCTACAGGCAAAAATGAATAAACAGTGACTGATAGGTTGGGACCAAATTTGATTGAATATAGCAATATTATTACTTTTCTCTATTTTATGCTACTTAAATTTTAATAATGTATGGTAATTTTGTGCAATGTTTTCACTGTATAGTGTGAATAGTTTACTTAAGTAATCACGGAAATTAAAAGAAAACACAAAATAGATAGTATTCCTTATATTAAAGATTACACATTAGACCTACGGCTAGGTCTAGCGCGCTCATGGCCCTTAGAACGTACGTAGGGCTTCGTGTGCGAGCGTGGGGCGCCTGGAGCGGGCCCGAAGTGGCGTACCGCTTCACGCGCGTTTCTGCGGCCTTGCACGAGAACTGTCTTACGGCCAGTGGGAGCGCGAAGGGCAAGCTGATCGAAAGTTAGGATTTCACCTGAAAATATCATTTGTATTTAAGTTCAAAGTTGTCTTATTAGCTTCCACACTTTATTTGGCATATAGCAGGATGAGCAAAGGGAATTTTTCATTTTCTGCATTCCATCTAAATTCAAAACATGACATAAGGCAGAACTCAATAGCTGCACTTTGTCTACCATAGCACACACAGTTAAACACTTGTTCCTTTACTGCAATACAATGCTCACTGCACTACATTTTGAAGTTTATATTTATATATAATTTGACAAACATCTTTTAAGAGTTATTAGCACATTTCAATAATAATAATAAATATATGAATAGTTCAAAAAATATCACTGATAAAGTTGATGCATTGTTGATGAATTTGTGCTAATTCATGAATTTGAATAAGAAGTGTGTACAATATATTGGGTTGGATTTTAGTACATTGAAAAGATATAATTATACTGAAATGTTAAATAATATTGTATTTGAAGCCAGTCATGGCACAGGGGTACAAGCGTAAGACTAAATGTGTTAAGTTGACTAAGTTGTGAATTTGATTCCCACCTGAGGAAATGAAATATTTTCATTTTTTCATTCTGAAGAAAAGAGGTGTATTAAAAGGAACAGTGGGTCTGCCGACCTTGCTATGTACGGGATACAGCATTAAGCTAAATTTACATCTATTCATTTATGATAATGACTTCTTTCATACAGTATTAAAATTAAGTAACATTTTCTTTATATTAAAAGATGGGTCACTAAACAATGCTGGGCTGCTGGTATTGCATGCAATTTTTTACATACATGTTAAGCAAAATAATAACTTATTTGTTTAATGTAAATTTGTTATATTTAAATCAACAATAAGATAACTACATTATATATATAGATACATTGACAGATATATATAGATATATTGCCAGGAAACACTAATTATTCTTTAGCTTTAAGGTAAGAGGACTTTTATATGTAATATTTTTTTAGTCTTGGAGTAATGTTAATAAAGAATAATTAACTGATATAATGATAGCTAGAGGTTAGCAAAATGTAGCCAAAATTATCTCATGTTTATTTTGATTCCAACAATTACATGCGAAATAACTTTATACAAATAATTATGTTTTCATTAATTTTGCCTGGAATGGATATTACTTATGGTATTAAACACACTTCACAACACTCAAACATTTTAGTCCATGCCACATAACCTATTTAGGTTTTGTTAATAAATCTAATCTTACCTCCAGCAGCCAAAATACGGGCGCGTGCTTTCTCAGTAACATGAAGAGCGGCAACAGATAGTTTGGGAACCTTGTACAGCCTCACATCGTTGGTGATAGTGCCGACCACTACCGCGATCAGACCCTCACGAGTGGGCTTCTTCATGTGACGAGCCAACCGAGACAGGGAGATAGGCGCCCGGTTAATACGGCTCATAAAGAGACGGCGAAGGATAATCTGGTTGAACTTGGCATCTGTACGTCTGGCCAAGTATCTGTATAACTGTCAACAATGAAATAGGTTAGAATTACAACCTGACTAAAGTCTTTTGAGAAATATAAATGGTCTTATAAATGGTACATGGTTTTGTTTTGGATATACTTACTTTGACGAGCAATCTCAGGTACACATCCTGAGATTTGACTTCGGTACGCCTAACTTTCCTGTCGTGTTTATGGTTGATGTCGACACCCTGAAATAAATATTGCAACACATTTTAACTTCACTGGTTTAACTTAAAACCACTTTTATTTTCCACATCACATTAATATCACTCAGATTTTTATGGATTATTTTTATTTTTCCACCGAGCGAAACTCACCATATTGACAACCGGAAGAAAAAGAGGGTCTATAGACAATAATAATATATGACAGCGGCTTGGTGTTACCACTTATGAGAAGTCACTATTTTTTTAAAATCATAGACAATATTGTTTACTGGCTAGTTAAATATTTTATTCGAATTAGGCTTTTAAATATTAAACAAATGGAACGACTGTCTTTTAAGTCTGTCGTCGCGACAGATAACAAGTTTCGACCACCGTTTTTTCTAAAGGGATGGAATTTAATACGAAACATCGAAAATTATCAAAAAGCAAAAATTCTATTCGTACGCCTGCATCTGTTAAATCTCGATTGACCAAAAAAAGAATTGTCACAAGAAAACGTAAATGTGTATGTCTTCCTGAAAATTATTCGGTAGTAGAATTCCCAGCAATATGGAACGAGCTAAGATTAAACGGTCAGCTATGTGACGGCACAATCATTTGCAGAGATAAAAAAGCTATCCAAATTCATCGAGCAATTCTTTCTGCAGTTAGTCCTTATTTTAAAGCAATATTCATAAACTCCCTTAAGAAAGACAAAACAGAAGAAACCGAAATTGTAGTCGACGTACCATCTTATTATATGGGTTTAATTCTTGACTACGCTTATACAGGAACATGCATGGTCACTGCTGAAAATGTTGAAAATCTACTACCTTATGCTGATCAATTTGATATCGTCGGTGTAATTCAGTTATGTTGCCAGTTCCTTTTACAGCAACTTCGACCACATAATTGTCTTGGCATATTTAAGTTTGCAAGGTGCTATTTTTGTAGTGATTTAGAAATCAAAGGAAAATTATACATAAGACAAAATTTTGCAAGAATATTAAAAGAATGCAATGAATTTAAATCTTTATCGTTTCAAGAACTGGAAGATATTTTGAAAGATGATGAATTAAATGTAAAAAATGAAGAAATAGTATTTCAGGCCATAAAAATTTGGGTAGAGCATGATTTACAAAATAGAAAAGTTTACATACCATCGTTATTAACCTGTATACGTTATGGTCATATAAGCTATAAATATTTTAAATCGAAAATTTTACAATGGCAGCCGGTCATGGAAGATGAAGTAAGATCATTAAAATATTATTTTGATAATGTGATTTAATATTTAATCACTTAATGTCTTTCTTTGTAGAAATGTCAAGAAGCATTATATCCTGCAGTAATGTTTTTAACTGTATTGGATTCGAGACCCGAGATGGAAGCAGATCTTAATGACCCGCTAGCGAGGCCGCGTGTACCGTATGAAATACTCTTTGCTGTAGGAGGATGGAGTGCAGGGTGCCCTACCAGTTTTGTAGAAACTTATGACACACGGTAAAATTAATAAAATTATTTAATTTTAACGAATTATCGAAGCTGTATTATATATTTATATGCATTCTTCATTTTTTTTGAGCTTACTGTTGCGCTCCCCACGTTTCGCTAAGTTCTGGTGCATTACATGTTGAGTGGCAGAACTCAACGCCGACACCGGAGCAAAGAAATGAAAATATTAAATATTTTATTTTCTTGAGTAGGAAACGAACACACAACCTGTCGCGTTTATAGGCACACGCTTGTAGCACCACCACTGGCCTCCTAAGTTTAAGTTATTTAAAAAAATAGCGCATTTTTTTGTCGTCACCCTGAAAAATGTATTACCAAATTGGATTTTTTCTTTGAACCCTCAACCGGCACGTGCAGCACGGCGTATAAATTTACATTTCACTACACCAAAAAAGCGTGTGCCTTTCTCGAAAGTAAATTAAAAAAAAAAACTATCAAATTTATTTAAAAGCCGCCATTGTTTACAGTGCGGACCGCTGGTTTCTTTCCATCCACATGGACTTGTCGCCGCGCGCGTACCACGGCCTGTGTACTCTAAATAATTTGATCTACATGATCGGCGGGTTTGATGGCAGCGACCACTTCAACACCGTGCGGTGTTATGATCCGGTGACCAACGCGTGGCACGAGCGCGCCTGCATGTACCAGGCGAGGTGCTACGTCAGTGTCGTCGTTCACGGTTTGTGATTGTACACTTGTAGCGCGAGTTGTAGGGTGAATATGATTTTTGCCATCTTTTAATATATTTGTTTGTGTATACATTGTCGTTTTTGAAATAATAAATCTTATATTCTTGTTATAATTTAAACTAAAGCAGGCTATTATATTATGGCTTTTAATAATTAAAATAAAAAATAGAACTGAAATAAAATAAAAAATAAATTTTAGTTATCAAAAATTAAATTATATTTTTCGTAAATACACATGGGTTCGATTGAAAATACCTTACGAAATACTTTATATTCCAAACACGTTATTTAAGTTAACAATAAATAAGTGACCTCAGGAATAAGCAATAACATAAATTTTCACATATTGTCTAGACGGTTTAATATACGCTCTGGGTGGCTACAATGGCCGCACACGAATGTCTTCAGTGGAACGATATCATCCAGATAAAAATCAATGGGAGATGATAACGCCCATGAACAAGCAACGCTCTGACGCCAGTGCAGCTTCTCTAGGGGGAAAGGTTACTATGTATTTTATGGTTCAATATATATTTAGCCTCTCCCTGAGGATTTATATGTTTATATAGTTATATATTGTTTAGTCTACGGATGGCAAGACCGTAAGCTCGGTTTTATGTTAACGATTTTGTACTTTAAAATTTGTAAGCTTGTTCTTGTAGTAAATTAAGAATGGTTGATTTCGTTTCAATTAATATTAAGAAAGTATTTACAAGTAACTTTTATTTTATTTTACAGATCTACATAGTTGGTGGTTTTAACGGCCAGGAAGTATTAAGTTCAGCTGAAATTTTTGATCCAGACACTAAACAGTGGAGTTTTATTAGATCTATGATAAGTCCACGCTCGGGTGTCAGCTTGATTGCGTATAGAGAGTCTTTATATGCCTTGGGGGGATTCAATGGCTACAGTCGTCTTAATACTGGTAAATTTTTGTAACGATTAATTTATTCTCTCGTATTAGTATTTCTGAAATTTGTTTTATTTGTAACTATGATTCACCCCATGATGCTGTCTTAGCGCCTATAATGTTATAAAAAGTAACAATGGGAAGCCAGCTTTTTCTAAAATGAATGAAGGGTTGAAGGCTGCCTATAGTCATTCATTCATACAAATATATATATTTTTAAATAAAACAATAAAATAGGTGTAAAGATATAAAAGAAATTATTTACTAGCAATAAGCTTATACAGTTTATTATGTCTTTATATGTATTCTTCTTTGTCATTTACATAAAGCTATGACTAAACGAAGAAATAAGGATTGTCCCCTTTATAGGCATCTATTTTTAGGGGAGCGGTTCTGTCCACAGCGCGGCGAGTGGCAGGAAGTAACTGAAATGTTTAGCGCCAGAAGCAACTTTGCCACAGTGTTGCTTGATGATATGATTTTTGTGATTGGAGGATTCAATGGTTAGGTTTACTTCAGAGAAGAATAATTGAAGTTATTTATGAGTTTGAATTTTGAACTAAACATTACTTATTTTATTAACCCATAATCGTTACGTTTATTGTCAGACATTGGGCCGCTGCACTACGACGGCCTCAAGTTATCGTTATAACATAACATTACAAACCAAAATCATAAATTTCAGGCTCGACAACGATCCCACACGTGGAGTGCTACGACGGTGACACGTTAGAATGGTACGACGCGGCTCCCATGAACTTAACCCGTTCTGCGCTTAGTGCATGTGTTATCGCCGGTCTCCCAAATGCAAGATCTTTTTCTTATTTAGCCAAAGCCGTTCCAGCCGCTGGAGCCGATCAGGCTCATCATTCGTAAAGTTTATAAAAATAGTGAATTTTAGCAGCCAAATATTATAAAATTCAAAATTTTCTCTACGTTTTTGGGCTTAAATTGCATCTATATAATCAAGATACCAATAGTTATTGGTTAAAATAGTGTTTTTTTTTATTTCGGCGACATTTTATCAGCGGCCATTAATACTTTATTCTCTGTGATATATTTTTAAATGTACATATTATTTTGTCTAATCAATTTTTTATATTACAAAAATCATGGTTAACTAAAATCAAGTTCTTAGAATTATTTGTAATTTTTATATAATTAGAAATCAAAGAAAATACAAGTATATTATTTTATTTTTGGAATTCATATTTTGAAAGTTTTTAAATTAACTGGTCATCAATTATTGTTTTAAGATTTATGACATACTTTATTTTGGTATTATTGTGTACAGTGCGCGACTGTTAAATCAAGAATGTCGCATTTTTTATTATAAAACTTTTGTACATATTCGATACGTTGGTGTTTGAGCCCGTGTCGCTCTATCTGTGATATTTTCACTAGTTATTAGAAAATTATTAAAAATGTAAAATTGTTTTTTATAATTAGAAAAATTTATTGTATCAACAAAGTAAAGAGAAATTGACAAATAAAGTAAAACGGTAATTCGCAGTTTTATTTCTTTTGATCGTGCAATGCGCATTGATCGGGCATTCATATCACAAAACATATGAGTGGCGTAGTACGGGACCTATTTATAGCGGTGTTCAAAGTGTCCCATGAAGCGTCCACACGAGTGACGAGCCTGAATCGACGTAGGATAGCGAGAGTGGCGTGCAATCGTGCGTATATTTACTACGGGAGGGGTTTGTGCAGGGACGAGGCACCCCCACCTCCCCTTTCGACCCGAGATCCCGCCGCGATCGAAGCACACCCACATCGAGCCGAGTGGTTGCCGCATTCGGGCGCAGTCCTCTCAAACATATAATATCGAAATGGAGTTAAAAGGCAAGGTAGCTTTGATTACTGGCGCGGCGGCCGGCATTGGACTCGCCTACAGCGAGGAACTGCTCAAGCAAGGAGCCAAGGTAAGTCTCAACAATGTGTAAAACGTATCACGTTACTAATCCCCAATTTCAAGGTAAAAGGTTAAACTGGGTTGGAAAATCGCCAAAGGATTTTGGTATACCACAAATTCGCGTGTAATTCGCAATCCCTAAATATGTAAGGAAAGATGTCAAGTATCTTTACTTGCCGGCTTACCTATTATTTGTATTGATTTTTGCGGCGCTTCGGTCGTTGATTCTTTTCATTTACTTATGTTTACCTATTTTTATGAGGTTTTGTAATTTCTCGTATTCTGCGCATTACGGGTTTCACCCATTTTATAGTATAGTGAGTATATGTAACTATACGTCTTACGAATCTTATAATAAGCAAACTTTATAAACTATTGCAAGACTTGCATTAAAAAGTAATAACTTCTTCTTCTTTAATATGTATGTATGTTCATTACGATTAAATTGAAAATAAAATCAAATATATGCCTAATAATATACATTCCTTTAGTTACATACGTACTTAATTTTATTACAATAGAGAATCTAGATTACATACCTCAGTTCAAATCCTAATTGAATTTGCGACCTACTGCTTTACTATCATCCAGTAGCATATTATCCATTTAAGAGATACTACTATTGAAGGTATACCTACTATAGAATATAATTAGTGGCATAAAGGAAATTTTATACTTAAATTTAAGTATAATATAAGCTTACAAAATTATTAATCTTAGGACAAGTTATCTAAATATTGTTTCTTTTATAAAGAAAGTGTAGCTGTGGGTTCAAATTCAATGCATTTTAACTAGTCGTTCAAAATCTTATTAAAGGAATATTATTGGAAATAATAGATTAATTAATATATTAACTCTAATTCATGGTCACCCTGGCCATTAATTATACTAAGAACAGAAATAACGACATTCATATTGGGAACATGGGGTAATAGAAACAAAATAATAAAAATATTTGATTTGATTATAATTTCTTTACATTTTTTTAGCTTTGTCCGCACATAGCAAAGTAGGTAGAGAGAACCCGGGAACCTAGGTTCCCGGGTTCTCACTAGTGTGAAGATGCTTCGTTCCCATTGAAACACTTCCGTTCCCCACTTTCCTCCGAATTCTGAAGGCATTACGTATTGAGGACTCGATACTAGGGCGAGGGCGAAAAAGTCATAATATTAAATATTTAAATTCCTCGACTGAGAAACGAACTAACAACAAGTATCGTTTACAATCGCACGCTTGTGCCCTGCCACAATTTTCATCACAATTTCACTTTTTAATAAACCACACCATGTTTACTAAAATTGACCAGGTATCACTATGCGATATTGATTCTGAAATCGGAGAACAAGTAGCCGACGAGCTAGGCGCGAAGTATGGCAGGAAGAATGTGTTGTTCTGTCAGTGTGACGTCACTGACTACCCACAATATGAAGGTATATATATCATTTTACTACTTATAAATGCACTTTAATGTTAATACTTGGAATCCTTTTACTAAATATATTATGTTATCAATGTTGATTCATCGCGACATTGTTTGTGTATGGGTTATCAATTTTGTATATTATTTAAATTGGTTAAATAAATATCGTGGACTGTGGTTAATAAAAGTAAGAAAGTTATATTATGATGATACATAGAGACTATGCAAGGTGTTTATGGATTTAAATCCAACTCAAAGATGTTGGGTTCTACTACTTAATATTTCAGTAAATAATTAAAAGTAAATTCCAAATTTGAAATTTTCTCCATGTTTCGCCTATTTCTGGAGATTTATCGAGTGGCGGAAACGCGATTTGCCTTCACACCAGAGCGAAGTGAGAATTTTAATAAATATTTAATTTCCTCGAGTGGGGATCGAACCCACTGAACTTGTTATTAACTAAAATATATATTTTTATTACAGAGGCTTTCGGGATGACAATAAAAGTTTTTAACCGTTTGGACATCGTGATTAATAATGCCGGAGTTATGAATGATAGGTTTTGGGAGTTGGAAGTTGATGTTAATTTGGTAAATATAAAGTAAATTCCTATATACATAATTATAGGTAGCAGATAGTTAAGGCTGTCACGCAGCGTTTTCTTCGACTGTAACCCCGATGGTCGTGGGTTCGGTACTCTGGGCCTCGGGGAATGCTTTTATCTTAAATATTTTTACTTCCCAACTCTGGTACATGAAGCGCAGCTTTTAAGTTTCGAAAGTGAAGAGTGGAAAACATAACATTTACGTGTTCGGAGGAATCTAGGAGCAATACATATTATATAAAATGATTTTCTGAAATTCATCTGGTTTTGGCATCACCTGTTAAACTAAGTTAAAACCGTAAACATATTTTATTACAAATTTACAAAAATAACTACTTACTACAAATATTTAAAAAAACTCTATTTAATGATGCAGAACGGAGTCATCCGCGGAACACTGCTAGCTTACCGCTTCATGGGCAAAGACCGCGGCGGACAGGGCGGCACCATCGTGAACACCGCGTCCACCGCCTTCGCCCGTCCCCAAGTGTCCACCCCTATATACACCGCCACTAATTACGCTGTTGTCGGTCTTACTAGGTCTTATGGGGTAAGATTTTGCTTATAATTTAAAATATGAGTTAATTTATGAGATTTTGTCCTGGTTAAGTCATTCGCTTACTTAATAACGCAAATGGAATTGTTTTTTCTTGCTGTTAATAAAAAAAACTGGTGCTCATTTTGAGAAACTTTATCATTTAATGTAATAAAACTTATATTTTAGGATCAATACCACGTAAATTTAACTGGTGTTAGAAGCATAGCCTTGTGCCCGGGGTTAACTGACACGGGACTCGTAAAAGAAATACGTAAACAACTCATGTCTTCCGAGTATGAGGCCGCTTGGCAAAGGGACAATGCTAATAGCAAGGCTCAAAGGTGAGTATTTATATATTTATGAGCATAGTTATAATTCATTTATCTTCATCTTTCCGATGTAGCAAAAACAAAGAACGGCACTGGATCCGCCACCTAGGATTGCCCGCCGGATTGGTGTTTTAAGATGTAAGGTTTCATGAAGAATTATATCTTCCATTGAGTTCGTACGAAAAGCGGAGAACGCAGTCTTGACACTAGGTTTTCTCTGCTATAGGCGGTATACAGCATGAAGCTGAATAAAAAAGGATTCCTTCATTTCTATGTAACATTCTACGAATACAGTGAATGGGAGAACAAAGTGACATGATCATTATGTTTTCTCTACTTATTTTATAAAATATGTGGAAATGTCCTAATATCTTCTATAAGAGTATCTAGTTATTTTTTAGCGTCACTGAGTAATGAGTTCATTATGAATATAATTTCCCAAATTTTACTACACAAATTTTAATACAAAGTGTGTATATTACGATAAAAGTTTCTGTCGACCACACAAACTACATAAATATTAAAACTAAATTGTAAAATCCTTTCTTTTCAGCTTCTCGCTCTGTCTCAGACAGTACACTTCCCTTCCCCACTTTCCGCCAAATTCTGTAAGCATTGCTTGTTAAGTGGTGTAACTGAACGCCCCAGAATCTGAAAATATTAAATATTTCATTTCCTCGAGTGGGAATCAAACCAGTGGAGTATCGAGCTTAACTCATGCCCGAGGCAAAATACTTCTTCAGCGCTCCCCAAACGAACCCATTTAAAAATTATGTATTAAATACATATTTTTAAATAATTTTGCGGACCATTCGGCGTCCTTTTGAGAATAGAGCCCGGGGCATAATGCCCCTCCCCTTTACTTCCCCCCACTTCGTCTATATAAAAATAAACTATCATTTGTAAATTATGTTTCAGTCCTGAACATGTTGGGAGAACACTGATCGAAGTTTTGATGAAAGCTCAAAGTGGAACTGTATGGATAGTGGAAAATGGACAACCCGCCCGGGAATGGCGTGGCTAATTTTAAAACATTTATAATAATATAATTTTGATCTGAATTTTAATGCAGTGCCACATGCACCTTCTTAAATTAATCTTTTATATATATATTAATTTAAATTTTTCTACAATTTTTAATAAAATTGACCAGCGTATTTCATAATTATGCGAGTTTTAAAAAAAAAAAACATGACATTCGATTTTAATATGTCCAGATATATACCCACTTCTGTTTAATGTTAGTTAAAAATATTTGAAGTGTACTTTGTTGGACAGATATAAAAAATCTGAATAGAAATTGGTTACAACAACATACTTACATATCCAAAAAATATATTAATCATTTTAAATTCTCCAAAGACTTGGTTTTTGCCAAAATAAATAACCTTAATTATAGAAATTAACCAACTATATGAAAATTTTAAATGTTAACATGTTAATCTGTAATCTTGTATGAATAAAATTTTCGTAAGGCTCAATAGCTAAGTACTTATGCTTATAGTATTAAATAAAAAAAATGGAGTTAATTGTCAATAATATAAATCTTGATAATAATTAAATAATATAAGCAATAATGATGTTACAGTTTTGTAAATCTGAATCAACTTTCACTTTTTTTGTAATGATATTTTATATAAAAACTTATATTATTGACAATAAGATCTATGCATTATGCTATAAGAAGTGGTTGTGTAAATATTTTCTTCTTGTAGTAATAGTGTTAAGAGCGGTATTTATATTTTTTAAAGTGTTTATAAAGTGTAAAGTAAAACTAAGCTCGTATATCTTTCACTTACAGTACGACCGACGAGTCGTGGCCGACCTGAAGTTTATTGTAGATTGCTGCGCAGATTTGGTCTTAAGTTATTTTTTAACTATTTTCTTCCCGACCATACAATGCGCAAAAGTAAAGAAGACCCAACTTTATGGTGGCCACAACTTGTTGACCCTACTTTATATATTTAAAACATTCTAATCACTAAAAAATATAGCCAATTTCACGCTGTATCCCGCACACAGCAGGGCGTGCAGAGGGAACCTAGTGGAGGCATTGCGTGTCGAGTAGCAGAACTCAACGCCGCGCTTTGCCTCGACACCAGAGTGAAGAAATGGAAATATAAATTTAAATAAATATAAGAAGAAAAGAAATGTAGTCATAATTGCATATTGGTATTGATGGTTCAATTTGCTTTGTTACGATTGTGAGACATGGGTGTGTTTTATATTTAATTTTAGGTTATTTCACGCTTGTAAGCAATTTTGACTGCTTAGAATTTTTTGCAATATTAGACACTAAAAATTTTATGGCAACTCCCAAAAACTAAATAAGACATTACTTATGGTTTTTGTAGTCTTTTAGATGTAAAGTTGCGCTTCTTGTTGTGTACTTGCAATACTTATGTATAGCTTGATGGTGTTTTTGTATTTATGTGTTATTATAATATTATTAATTTTAATTACCCATTAGTCCTAATATTCATGTATTTAATGACATTTGAGACCCATTAATTTATATTATGAAACTTTTATATGTTTTGTATACTTTTGTACCTATGTTGATATTAAATGGCATATAAAACTGCCGCTGAGTACGACCTGTACACAAGCTTAAGTTTTTTTGCAATAAAAAGAATACAAAAAAAATAAAGATGTTTTAATTAAATAGCCATCTGGAAGATTTGTAGTAAATGTATATTTTCCGTATTAATTCAATCACCAGGTACAGTTTTTTTGAGTCAGTTACAGATTTACAAATATATATAGCATTTGTCAAAAATTTTTTTTTAAACGTCCGCAACCAGACGGAACTTTAGCCAAATCGATTTTAAAATGTACAATCGCAATATGAGACACTGTGGAACCTAAAAAGCTCTTTCCGAATACACTAAAAAAATTTGTGTGATAAACACTCAAATCTGGTTTTATCCGTGTGGCAGGATATCTATACAATATTAACAAATCTTCGCCTACTATTGAACTACAAACCGATTCCGCCACAGGATCAGACCAGCAGTCCTACTATCACATTTCATATTACTCTAGAACTAACAATTAAAAAAATGACAGTCACATCACGAGTCGGTAAAAGATTTACAAAAGGAGCCAAAGAACCTCGAGTGGTTTGTATTCACAAACACCTGTCCAGCAGAGAGACTCGCTCAAGGGGATACAATAAGCTCGTATAACTATACTAGTAGGACTGCCGCACGGGTCGTTGCTTACAGACAATAAAAAAACGCAACGACACGTTGGAAACAATAAAACACATATAATCTATTACAACTCTTAATAGGCACAATAGCGCAAGGTGAGAAGATAGGAAAATATAATCAGAGTACTGACATCTCACCTATACATACATGTTTACGCTAACGTGTTGGACGATGATAACGGGATTCCAACGGGACCAACAACTCCTTCCATATATTGGATACAACACTTTCACACCATAGCAATGTCCTTCACTGTACTATAACACCCCATCCGTTTTATTGTAGATAACATAATTAAACACTTCAATCACCGACATACACTTTTCCGTTACATCTGTAAGTCCTCGCGATAATAAATTAAGATTCAGTATACTCTGCGTGTCCACCCTCTTCTACTTAGCTGTAAGAGAAATTGAAATATGTTAATAAATATGTTAATTTTTCTTACTTTAGATCATTTTCATTCTGACTGAATAATGTAAACGTTCACAAAAACTGGCTTCAGAGCGGCCACGATTCATCAACTGTATTGTATAAATAACAAAACCAACCCGCAGCCGAAGCTGGTTGCGGTGCGGGCGCGGGCGCGGCGGGCGTGTTGACGGGGGGCGCGGCGGGGCGGCGCGGGGCGGGACGCCCGCGGCCGCGCATCGGCCTCCAGCTGGGGAAGTACGACATGCTGCAAATTCAAAATATACAATAAGAATAGTGTTAAACATACAAATTCTAAAAAGCAATTCAAAATATATTTTCAATTAAAATTTTATATAGAATTCACCAAAATAATAAGTTAAAAATACAGATGCCAAGCTATACGACATTGAGCTTTATTTCTACTGGTCTATAAGCATTTGACTGTTGATTTCTGCGTATCATTCTATACTTAAAATAAAAAAGTTATTTATGTATTTGAATTTGCGACTGTCTAGTAGTTTTGATTTAATGGATAAACTGAGATCTATTTCCTATCGCTCTAAATTTAAAATAAAATACTTACAATCGCTGAACATTATATAGCATTTTCGGCAGTTTGGACATTGACTTTTGTCTTAATAATTTAAATAAAAAAAACTCCACTAGTCACTTACGGGTGCATATTATGTGGATGTGGATGCGGACCGTGGGGATGCCCGTGTGGGTGTCCGTGGGGGTGCGGGGGGTGCCCGTGGGGGTGTCTCCAGGCGGCGCGGGGACGCCATGCGCCGCGTCGGGCTGACGCTACACCGAAAGTCTCGGAGTTGAGCTTGCGTTCCGTTCGCCAATCCGTGCGTTGACTGCGGCCTTTTGATCTGTGGATGTAAGTAATGCAAAGCATTTTACTATTTTGTTATATTTTACAAAGTTATGTTCGTAAACTGCTGAGTGGCATCAATCACTAGAACAGTAAATAAAAATGTGTTTAAACATTATCATTCCTTGAAGTGAGTATCAAAATACAAAACTACAAACAAACCACAACTAACAAATAGTGTACAATGAGAAACTTTCCGGATATGTTATCATGTATGTCAAATATTTTTATACAGCAAAAACAAAATGAATCATTTCATACAATATAGTTTTGTATTACATTTCAATGTATATTATATATAGCAACATTTAGTTTTCCTCAATTACATAGACATGTGAGCTTATATATAAACAAGCTAACAGCGTAATTGTTTCGTTTATTCATATAAATTACTTGAAAAATACTGACCTCTCAACAGCCTCACAAGAAATGTTATCAAAGAAACTCTTCTTCTTGTCATATCCAGTAAATCCACTTTCATCTTCTAACTCAGCCTCTCCAGCGCCTGTCTCATTACCAGAATCATCTTTCTTGTCAACTTCACCCTAAAAAAATACATTTTTGATATTTTTTTTAATACATAAATAAGTCAATTAAAAAAATCTAATTTATTGCTATTTTTTTTATTATTTTTTTTGTTGTCCAATTGACTGATCCAGCCTAAGGTTATTGTGAGAATCAGAGAGTTTATTATCGGTGTTTTGTTAGTGTTATCATAAACACTAACAAAACACTGATAACAAACTGACTGACTCAACAGAGAAACCAATTTATTCTACTCTTGGTCATGCTGTACTTTACAGCTTAAACTTTTAATTCTTTTACAATTACCAAACAATATAATAAATATCTTTCTAATCTTTATACTTTTCAATATAATTTTTAACTGATTTCTGTAAGAGTACTCGTATACCAGAATAGGGCAGTAAGAAGGTAGTGATAAGACACCTTTCACCAATTTCGGCTTAGTGCCGTACTCGGTAAGAAATAAAAAGTAAAAAATAAATGTTCAAAAATTAATTTCATATATATAATTTTTTTTCTGATAATAAAACACAAATAAACATCACTTTCATACCAAAATAAACACAAATCAATTCTCACCTCCACTTTGGTCTCCCCCTCGGATATCTTAGCCTTGGCCAGCTGACTCCTGAGCTCCTCAAACGCCGTGTTGGCCTGTTTATTAAAGTCGTGGTCGTTGTCAACATTACTTTTTAAAAAATAATAAACAAAAATAAATTCTCACCTCAACTTTAACCTCCCCATCAGATATCTTAGTCTTGGCTAGTTGACTCCTCAGCTCCTCAAATTCCGTGTTGGCCTGTTCAAAGTCATAGTCGTTGTCAAACTTGAGGGTGTTCTTGTTGCGTGGCACGAAGCCGCGGCCGCGACCGCGTGGTCTGCCCCTCCAACCACCACGGTTGTAATTCTGCATTGGATGCTGTTGTAGAGCTGAAAGTATGGGAAATATTAAATACTGAAATATAAAATATAAACTGTATATAACATTGTTCCATTTAACATCAAAACTTTCTACTTTGATTAGTTTTAGTTTATTTTCGATATACACAGAATATCGAACACTACAGTTTATGTAAAATTGCAGCAACTCTATAACAACCAAACCAAAACAATTCAACTGTTGCCATAAATGTACCGAAAATATTAAGAAATTTTAGTTGTTAAGAATGTTTAGTGCAATAAGAATCTTTAGTTTTGCACAATGTATTGATCACTTTAATGTTCAAAATGTAAGATGATATATACATATTATAATGTATAAAAAAAACAGACATTATTTTATTTCCATAATAATATTTGGTATTTGTTATATTCGAGAGTACTTTGACTAGAACTATTAGTTATATATATATTTCAGTCATTAAATTTTGTCTTTTATTTCTTTATTACAATAAACAGATTAAGCATAGGCGTAGGAATAACGAGGGCCATGTGGTCCGTGCCCATCCCTGAATTTTTATTCGCAAATTAAGCTTGAAATATTAAAGATAATATATATCAACACGCCAATGTTAATATATAGAATCATAATATTTTTTTTATTTGTATGTACAGTGTGTTTGGTGACAGATAAGTGCTCAATTGTAACATCAGGATGTAAAGTTTGTTTTGAGCTATTTTAATTATGCCATTCCATAAGGTAAAAGACAAGATAAATAAATATGAAATTATACCTAACATAAAAAAATAAAAGCAAAAGCAAATAATTATAATAATAATAGAATAATTTGGGCAATTAATTATTTTCATTCCCTAGTTCCGATAACAAGAAAAAGCGTAGTGTTGAGTTTCGTCACTCAACAAGCAACATCTTGATAATTGGGCGGTAATTTGGTATTATCTTAACACTATATTCCCTTTACCTACTTAGAAATATCCAAGGTACAGAGTGAATAAAAAAAGTCATAATAATCAAAACAAAAAAAAGCAAAGCTCCTTACATTCATGCTCACCAGGCTGTTGACCCTGGGACCCACTTGGCTGTCGCTGGCGAGTGCGTGATGTTGGCCTCGCTCGAGGAGGCCCCGAACCCGCACCTGATGATAAAAAGAAAAAATATATACATGATATACAAGCATTATTGACATAACTGTGCAGAATAGAATAGAATAGAAATAGCATTAAAAACTCAGTGGAAATGCAAAACCATTCATCTTCTGTCCACTACAGAAAATGGTATCAAATACTCTACGCAATAGTTTAGATATGTTATTCCTGAAACACTTATCAATACTATTAAAAAAACAATGACACTTATTACTTGTCAACGTCATAAGGACACTCAATTGCCTCTATATTTTAATAACAAAAGTTGGAATAGACATAAATAAAAAAAAATCTTATCAAATTATATCAGACTTATATTTTTTAAGTACTTAATAATAGCAAGTAATTACATACCCATACTTCCTGCGCCTACTTTAGAAGGGCCACCTGTGCTTGTACGCCTGGTGTCACGGTGGGCCGAACCACTGGCGGAGCCGGCCTATGAGGAATATATATAAATAAATGTTTTACTTTCTGCAAAATATACACATTTCTTGTATTATGTTTTGCAGTTACTTCAAGTGTATATTATATGGTCGTCATTATTGAATAGGTAAGTGATAATTTTTCAATGTTTTTCTATAAATTAATTACTATTTATGTAGATAGCTTCTATCACAATGGAACTTTTATGTTACACATGGGAAAAATCTTATATATATGAAATGTCTTATAAGACAATTTAACTATATTGGCAAGCTATGACCTACTTATCTATAATTTCGACATGGCTTTTTTGAAGAAAATATAGTTTTAATATGCTTTACCTGAGTGCCTTGATCAGCAGTGGGGCTCTTCCTATGTCCTACAGCTGCCGGAGTACCAGACCTTGAAGCACTTTGTTGTGATCCTCCTCCAATAAGATCAAGCATAGAACCTGGAATTTGATTTTAATTTATTTAGTATATTTTTTCTTACATACAATAATATATTAAAGCCACATGTAAGCATAATGATGTATAAACACAAAGATCATTTTGTCAAATGATAGACAGAAATAAAGCAATTGAAATATGAACTACAGCTAACTGAAATATAGTCTTATATATATTCAAAAATCAAAGAGGAAATTAAAAAATAGAAATAGATAGAACTTTAATAATTTAACAATATTATGTGTTCATAACTTCACAGTCTAAAAAATATATACTGACTAATGATGTAGGACTGGTTGTTTACAGTAAATAAAACTGAATGTGACATATTTAAGCAAATATAAATTATAATACTTAATTAAAAATAAAGCAAAACAATTCTTTTTAATCTGTTCTCAAGTAACAGACCAAGGCAATATGCAGATTGCGATTTTTTGGTTAGGTTGTATAGGTTAGTAGTACTTAATTGTTACCTTTTAATTGGATAATTTTTATTTACATTGAAAATATGTTAGTTGTGATGATATTATTTTTTTTATGAATAATATTTATTATGGAATAGATGAATATAATATAATGTTTATGACTTTTAAAATAAGAATTACTACATTATGTACAAATATACAAATACATATATTTACATACTAAGATGCCAAAGCAGATTGATAGATAGTGCAATGAAAATCGCAAGCAGAGCATGTACAAAGCCAAAGATGAACTGTTTAAATTGGAACCTTGGTCTTTCACTTGGTTGTTGTGAAGCACCCCAGATCCTATAGGTGCTGTCACAGGCTGAGGTTGTGGCTGCGCCAAATCCACAGAAGTTTGTGGGGATAACTCACTAGTCTTATTTAACTGAGGGTGGACACTTCCTGGAAAGCCACCCATGGGATGATACTGTTGGTACTGTGAATGGGCACCCACAACTGGGTGGTTGTACTGGCCTGTATACTGCCCCTGACCACCAGTGCCGAGTGATGGCGGAACAGACATCTGCACAATGGCCGGATCGTTTGGTAATGAGGGTACATTGTTCAACACTCTTATATCCTTGATGTCAGAACCTCTGAACAAGATGTAGTCGTACACTTGGCTCTGAGGTGCCACTGGATACTGAGTCTCACGGTCCTCAGTACCAAATGATCTCACTGAAAAAAATGGTTTGATTTAGGATTTTTGGCAATAATTTAGTACAAAATGCAAAACTTCTTTATATTACACTTTTCCATATAAACAACTAAAATCGTAAATTAACATAATTTACAGTCTATTCATTATCCATTTATGTAATGAAATTACAAAAGAACTATGATTTGTTGTTTCATAAAGAATAAGTAACATTATATTCCAGTATATTTAGGCAAATGTACTGAACTACAATGTTGCTTATTAGAAAACACCTTTTGTGTCAATGCCCGCCAGATGTTGACGGTAATGAATAACAAACATATAATACAACAAAAATGATTGTAAACAATTAGCGGGATTTGAGCATTACAAAATAATCGTAAGATAATTTTGCCTAAATATTATGAGACACTTAACAGCGGTTTTATTGTTTACAAGAATAAATCATTATCAACGTCATCAATGTGAAACGGCGGTCACTATTGTACTTTTTAACATAAAAATTGTAGGTAGAGTGCAAATAAAGTGGATTGATAATCGACGAATATAGTCAATTATTCCACTTTCATGAGAACTAAACAAGTTTAAAAATATACATTGGACTTTTAAAGGTACAAACATATAGTATTCGATAATTAGGAGGGAAAGCGGACAACTTTTTTTAGAAATTAAGAAATACTGTACAAGATATTAGTTATAGACGATTATTGATTTCAAAAATTATCCTATTGCTATATCCTATAAGTTCTTAGTGGAAAGTACCACCTAAGAAGATAACAGCATCCATTTGTCAACTTACCGCTAGCTAAAGCGATGGTACATTCCTGAGGATCGACGGTGAAGAGTCGACCTTCATAGCGAATATCTGCTTTAGATATTAGGCTTATCTTGGAGCCCAATTCAGGCATTCCAGAACTCATAGTGTCACTTTAGAAATTAACTGCCGATGACGAAGATTTTTAACGATATTGTTGACCGTAAACCAACAGCCACCGATTGAAATGACTGACGGGAAGTTGGCAACAAGCGGGGCGTTTACAAACAGCTGAGGATATAGATTATAAAATATTTTGTCTTTAAGTTAACTATGGTACATGAATTAGTAAAATTATAAAATGTTATTAATTAAAATTTTTACTTTATATTGCAAATTAGTTATATTCAAGTTTAACTTTCAGAATATTTTCTACGTATATAGAAAAAATACCATAACACGATGCTAAATTAAAATAATTGATTTTTAAAAATATGTTTTTTGATTCAAGGGTCATACACAAATCGCGACCTAAATGTGTACGAAAAAAAAAAGTGAAATATTTGTTCAAAATCACTCTCATTTAATTCTTATAGATTAACCTAATACAGGAAAAATATGAGACCAGATCATTATTGGTTTTCGAGAAAGATATTCGACGCATAATTTTTTTGATTTGATTTTTAATATTTTATATATAACAATAGCAACTTTAATCGGTAATAACTGCAGAAATATTAACTGTGTCGCAGTTATTAGCTCCCGCCTCGCAGCCGGTGAAGCTAATATGTAAATCATTTGCTGGTGATGATGATCAATGTCGATCAATGTTTTGTTTAGCTCTACTTGTCTCACGTCTTCGTTTTTTCTTCTCTTCATTGCTTTAGTGCACCCCAGATCTATTTGAATAAGGCAATGTGGCTTGAACAATGTAAAAAAGGTAGCTAAGCTAAGATTTCGTTATTGAAGGTAACAGAAAATATGTCAACAGAAAGGATTTTCCAATCGAAAATCAGCAATGGTCTTTAGTTTTCAAGGATAGAGAAATGGCAAGTGAGATTTCAAAAATACTCCTTTAAATCCATTGTGCCTATATAATTACAAATATAAGTAGCACATACTTACCAAAATACACTAAAAATAGGAAAGATGCATTGATCTTTTACAAAATGAATAAAATACCGATTCTTTTTATTGGAATATAAAAATACACATCCGTCTTGCGTAATGGGTGTAAGCAAATTATAGCTGTCTTATATTACCAAATTAAAAGATATTACATTTAAGGTAACTTTAGTAGAAATTTTTTAAATGCAGATTTTTTGGACCACAGAAAAGAGTCAGATACGTGTAACAGCTAGTTTATTAGAAATTATAGTAAAAAGGCTGAAGCACATTTTGGAAATTATCATTAAAAAATCAACTCAAGTATATTCTACGCTGAAAATATGTGTGATTTCGATGACACGGGCTTAATAACTTAAATTACAAATTTTTGAAACTATGAACTACGAATCTGAACATTCCACAGAAGAGGACAAATGATGGAATTTGAATTTTTTTCTTTACATTCTTTTTTAAATTTTGATGTGTAGACTATCCACATATCAAAAGGGGGTAGGCATAGTTAAATTTAGAATGAAACATCATTCTATTTTCTTTCATTTGTTATAGCTATTGTAATATAACACTCATATGAGTATGAATTTATAATCTATGAATGTATATATACATTCATAGATTATAAATT
>JAEBDU010013359.1:0-25858 GCA_016802625.1 Heliconius numata | reverse complement strand
ACTCATTTTCGTAAATTATTTCTACGTCGCAATGTATTAATGATGCGAAAGCAAGACAAACAAAAACAGAACACTGAGCCGCTCACAGTGGAGGAGAATAAAGAATATGATTATAATAACGAAAATGATGCTTCGTATTGCCCAAATCATGTACCGGTTTGTATTGTTTTTTTTGTTCACGTATCTCGCGTATAGCAGGGTAGGTAGAGTGAACCTAGTGGTAAAACACTTCGTTCCCTACGCACTGACCTATTTTAGAGAAATGGCGTGTTGAGCAAAGCAGCGCTATTTTGTGACCAAAGCGAGAAAATGGAATTATTAATTAATTAGGTAATTCATCTGTGTCGAGATTGAACCCGCAATGGTCCCGCTGCCGCTGCGACAGCCTCAATGTAAAATTATGTCAATCAATCAATCAGCTTCAGGCTGTGTCCCGATATAGCAGGGAAAACAGAGGAAACCTAGTGAAAAGATACTCCGTTCCCCACTTTTCGCCAAATTTTTCAAGGCATTGCGTGTTGAGTGGCGGAATTCAACACCAGGCTTTTGTCCGAGCGAAGAAATGAAAATAATAATAACTTATTAATAATTCATTCCCTTAAGTGGAGATCGAACCCACAACCGTCACACCCTTGTGCCTCTGCGCCACGACTGCCTCTTTGATTGTAATCTACTCATTATCGTTTAAGAAAAACTTGTACAAAAACTTTTTCATAATCCATAAACTCCCTTGTATTTTTTTAAATTTTTTTTATATTATATATACAGGGTGGAATTGTCAGCACCACTTTAAATGAAACCACAGTTTTAACTACTCTATAAAAGCCTAATATAATTCGGAAAAAAAATAATTCCCAAAAATGAAAAAGTTATTTTTTCAAACAAAATAAATAATAAAATTATCGTTTTAAAATAAAACGCCATTTGTAAAGTATAACATAGGCACGCACACACTTACCTGTCAAAGCGGCAACGTCGCATACGTATGTGTGCGTGACACGAAATACAGGTATGGATAAAAATCGTGAAATGAAAAAAAAATCCTACGTCCAAACTGTTGAGGTACCTTGATTAATTTTTTAGGTGTGGGTTAGAAATATATTACCCTATATGCAGTTTCAATAAAAGAAGCGCAGCCTCTTCCACCCTGTATAATCTGTTTATCAATCTATGTGTATTATTTATAATTTTCAATAAGGATGGAGACGACTGGGCCAATGAGGATGCAACTGCGGCTGGAAATCTACATGATCAAGTGAGAACTGCGGAATCGGAGGAGCTTGGAGATATGTTGGAACCTCCTACAAAGGTGGGTTAAAGATTTACGTATTGATTTATTATTAGCAAAACAAACATTGTTTAACGGCGTTTACTTCCCCTCCACAAAATTTTTAATTAAGTGAAATCAAATACTTGATTTTTTAACATTTTCTTCAACAGGTGGCTAAGATCTTCATTCCTTACGCGATGCGAGCGAAGAAAGTCGATATGAAGCAATTAAAGCACTGTACTTGGAAAATGCTCACAGAAAAATCTCCACAAGGGGAAAGGGAAGATGTCACACCGACTACTTTCTCCAATATTTATTCAAGATTACCAAATAAATTAACGCCTAATATGCGAGAATCACTCAGTGTACCACTAGCTTTATTATCTGTATTGCATTTAGCTAACGAAAAAGGACTTGTATTAGAGAAAAGAGATGATCTTAAAGATATTGACATCGTAGGCCTTATTAAAAATTCCCATTCGGAGGAATGATGTCATCATTTCTAAGCTCTGTTAACGACAAAATTTGGCGTTATTTCGCCACTCCGCACACAATGTTTCTAAAATTAAGTTTCGTTCTAATTTAATATGTTTTTTACAATTTTGCTACGAAGTTGCCATATTAAATTAATTTCCTATGCAAATGCTGGAACATTGTGTAAATAGTTTTATTGTTCCAGTAACTATTGATAATTCTGTCATAGCTGTGTACCTATTTTTTAAGTGTTTGTTTTTTGTATCTTTTATTGCAAATACAGTATAATATAAAACGCCGAGTTTTATTATAAAGGAAAATATTATAGAAAACGTATAAAAATTAGGGTCCCAGTTGCGAGTTGTTCAGTGAGGTACTTCGCTAGGGAAGAAAATAATAACATGTAAGAAAAATTCTAAAACTAAATCTACAACTTACTTCAGGGCGGCCACGACTCATCGACTGTACTGTACACTTAAATTTTCATATATTTTCCGAATTTATTTTTTTTATCTTTAGGCCTTACACTTTAACTGTGAAAAATGTATAAATATAAAGAGTTACATACTACACTGAGCGAGACTTAAACTGAGCTTTACATTTTAGCGTGATCACCAAAATCGGAGCCAGAAAAATATAGTTTTTTACCTTCACTGCAAAGTCAACTCAGAACCTAGTGTTTTAAGTAATCTTCAGTAGAATTAATTTATTATTAGTCATCAATAAAAAATATCAACCAAAAAAATACTTTTCTAGACCAGATTGTATGAGCCTGCTATATCCTCATTATTTTTACTGTCATTTTTGTTAATAATAAATTCTTCATATTCAAAAACAGCTTTGTGACAAAAATTTTTTTTTTCCTTTGCTACTTGGTCAGTAACAAGCAAGAGAACTAAATTTATCTTTTACGTTTAATAAATCGAACAAAATAAATTAATTATTCTTCCACTTTCAATTTAAAATTAATTAGGGTTAATATATATACTAAAACAAAATAATATTTCTGTACATGAAGCTTTATTTTTTTTAAACAAATAAACTTTTCAGCAAATAATTAGTGTACATATTTTAATGTGTAGACAGTTCAACAGTAGATAAAAAATATTCAAAAATATTTTTAAATGCTTACTTTATGTTAATGTTCTAGAATACTATAATAATGAAGTTTTTAAACTAATAATAAACTTAAATATTTAAAAGAAAAAACAATATTATACTTTCCAAGTAAAGATCCTATCTAGGAATGGATACTGACAAAACAATCACCATAAAAAATGAGTATTAAAAACTATAACAACAATATATTTAAAGAGGAACATAAAATCAAAATATAAGACAAAAATTTAACAAATAGAGACAAGTTCTCAATTTAAAACGGGAGAACCTAAAATTATTTTAATTAAGTAAGACCAAAACATCAAGAGTCACAGAACCATACAAATTTCAATGACCACAAGTCAATAATTATCACAATTTTAAAATAATTCTCGAATTCTCTTGCTTAAAATAAAAATGGACTACCACCATCTTGTTTGGGCTTTGCCTAATGAGATTTTTTTATATACTGTAGTGTAAGATTTCGTGAATATTATGTAAATTTAGAAAATTAAATACTTTGATGAAATTTTATTTCTAGGTAAGTAAGTATAATGTTACTATTCAGCTGTAACAGATTTATTCTCTTCAACTTCGTTACTAACCTTAACTGGGGAATCTTTGGATTTGTCGTTTTCACTAATATATCCTGTGTCCGTGTTCAATGAATCTTTAGAATCTTCTTTTTCAGGTTTTTTTAAAGTATCATTGGAACCTTCCAAAGTGTCTGTGGACAGTTCTTTTTCCGATGTCGACGTTGTTTCATTTTTCAGTGACTCGATACTTTCATGCTTTGAATCAGTCTCTTCAAAAGACTTATTTTCTATAACCGTCTTGGTACTATCAAGGCTTTCATTCAATTCGTTTTGTGATGAGTCTAAGTCTTCCTTTGGAGGTTCTTCAGCGATTACCTCCGGTATTTCTTCTTTTGTGTTAGATTGCTCTGGTTCCACATTATCTTGCTTATCATCTTCATTTACATCACTCGTTAACAATAAACTCAGATCAGTCCCATTTAATAGCAGTCTTACCAAGGAGGGTTCTTTTACACTATCTAAGAATTCAATTTGGAATGTGACCAGCTCAGCGACTAGATCTTCTAATTTAGATTTTGCTGCTTCATTGGAGGGATCGTCAGTAAAGCCTGCGAGTCGACAACACTTGGCCAAAGGTTCTATTATTGCGATATCTTCGGGCAGCTGTCTGAACTCTTCACATTTGGCCTTGTTTCCATAATCTATAAACTGAACATGGTATCCCACGTCACAGAATTCTAAGATACGAGACCTATACCATTGACCATCTTCGTTCCAAATCGCAGCACATATTGATCCTATTTTCAGCTCGCCAATTTGTTCGAATTTTTCACCTCCAGTCAGCATCTCAGTCACTTTATCAAGAGTTGACATGGAGTCATCCAATTGTATGTAAAATTCTTCTAAATTGTTAACATAACAGACTTTCCCGCTGCTGTGCAGGTCCTGGCCGATAGGCGTCGGTCTTTCTGTTGTGGGATGTTCTTCACAAAGGCCGACAAGTTCCTCTGTGACCGACTTTCCCTCCAGATATAATTCAACGATAGAAATGTCGCCTGAGGCAATAAATTGGACGTTAAATATTGTGGCGCCTTCTGCTGCCAATTCATTAAATTTTATTTCTGATTTTCGCGACCATGATTTGATGTCACGGGGTTTTTGTAAGGCACATTTTCTTGATAAAGCTGGTTTGACTTTAAGCTCATCAGGTAAACTACGTAGTTCGTTGGCCATTGAGGCATTACCATAATCCATGAACAACACTTCAGTGCCCTCTGAGCCGTCGACGATAACTTGCGCTCTGTACCAGGCGCCATCTTCAGGATATTTGGCTGCACATAAAACTCCTTCTTCCCTTTCCGTTAACTCCGGGAAATTTTCCGCATCAACCATGGCAGCCTCCATCGCTTGTAACTCAGGTGCTGCCGTCTCCAATTGAATCCAAAACTCGGATGGCGAATTGACATGGCTGGCGAAACACGACGGTAAGTCACCACATTCAGTCTCTTCCGATCGAGTTGCGTGTCCCTCAGATACTAATTTATCTGTCAGATTTTGGCCATTAACGTAGATATCTACGTAAGTAGTAACATCCTTAAGAACGATAAGTGCATCGACTGGTGAAGACGTATCGCCCACTAATTGGGTGAAGTAGTCGGAGGCGGGCTCTGACCACTGGCCGGTGCCAGTCGGGATTGCATTGACACTAGATTTTATCGCGAATTTTTCTACTTCCTTTAAATTCTCTGGCATTATTTTTATTAAGCCCGGTTCGTTGTCAAGCACATCGGTATTCCCGTAATCGATAAATCGGACGGTAGTTATATCGGAATCCGAATCGAGTATTTCCGCTCTGTACCACTGGTCGTCAGCTGAATATTTGGCCACACATAACGTATTCATTTCACGATTTTCGATATCCGCATAATTATCAGCATTTGCTTGTAGTTCCGCTTGAATCTCGTCAATTTTGGCAACTTTATCCGCCATTTGTAGCCAAAAGTGTCCTGGGGTGTCGATATGACTGATATAAACTTGTGTGCAGCCTTCTGGTAATGAAATGGGTTCTTCTTCCATGGGCGTTTCTATTTTAGGTTCTTCTATAACTTCGCTTGAAGGGACATGCGGTCCTGCTAATTTCTCATCAACCAATTTCATAGATAAATCTACGCCGTCCAAGTGTAAGTTGGCGAGCCAGCCATCATTGCCAAAGGTTAAAGTAACTTGTACTTCTTTTTCCGTCGTCCATTCCGTAAATTTCGATACGGTGTCATCTTGTAACGCCATAAGCCCCAAACTAACCACTAAAGCTAGTGAGCATGGCTCATAGAACTTTGAATCTAGTTTCTTAACATTATCTTTGGATACGGCTTCAGAATTGCCGTAATCGGAGAATTGAACCTTAACCTCTGTTTCTGTGGAATTTACTACTGTAGCTCTGTACCAGTTACCGTCAGACGATTTAGCCGCACACAGCCCATCTGCTTCAAATTCAGTCAATGCTTCAGGAGTTCCTGTAGGACAAATATATATTTATATGATACATTTATTTCACACCTCACATTTTGAAAACATTGCGTGTTAAATGGCGAAACTTAACACCGCTCTTTGTCTTATTATTAAATCGGGAAAATGAAAATAATTCATTCTCTCGAGTGAGCCGTTGCGCTTAAATTCATTCAATGCGCCATGACGGCTCTATGATGAGTTATATTTAATAATTGTTACTACAACGAAGTCAAATAAAAAAAATCAATAATACCTTTTTCATAAAAATTATACAATTCCTCCAGCAACATAGCTATTTTGTCACCATCGATTGTCTTTTGTAAGTATATTTCATTCAAATTCTCTATATGAGGTATGTAGGCATTTCCAAAGTTATAATTGAACACTGCTCGGGTACAAAGTTGTACTACTTCGTCGTAGGCACCTTCGTCTGGTTCAAATATGGCTATCTTCTTTCCTGTTATTGCATCATATAGTGTTGAAACTAGGCTATAAAAGAAAAAAAGTTTGATTTAATATGAAATTAAGCATGTAATACAAATTTATTCAATGTTATTAGCTACAGGATGGTTTCGAGCATATTTTTCTAAGGCTACTGTGGAGTAGTAATACAGTGTCAGACTATAAGGGCGATGTTTGCGGGTTTGATTACTGCTGGGGGAACAAATCATTTTCATAGTCGAGCACGGCGTTGATTTCCCCACAGTTGAACAGAGTTGTTTAACATCATGTTTTTACAACAGCCTTTGCCTATTTTACTTCAGGGTGGAAGCGTCAGCGCTCCTTTTACGGGAACAGCATTTAGGGTAAAATATTTCAAACCCATACCTAAAGAAATTAACCAAGATACTTCAACAGTTTAGATGTAAGATTTTTTTTTTCATTTCACGATGTGTATCCATACTATACATACATACAAATAACGTAAACACTTACTTCTACAAAAATACTACTAAAGGTTAAACAATTTTGAACTTTGCCGCCAATATCTACGACTCGATTTTGGAATGAGGCGTGTGCGACGGTGTCCCTGCGGATAGGTTTATGTCGGCGTGCGTCGTTCTTGACAAATGGCGTTTTATTTTAGAACGATAATTATATTATTTATTTTGTTTGAAAAAACTTTTTCATTTTTGGGAAAAAAATGTATTAGGCTTTTATAGAGTAATTAAAACTGTGGTTTCATTTAAAGTGGTGTTGACGAAAATACCCTGTATATGAAGGATACTGTGTAAAATAAAAAAAACGATTTAAAACCACAATTATTGGACAAAGCCACTTAAAGACGACATGTTAGCATCCAAATGTAATGTATATATTTACCTAATATCTTCAACATCATTAACGTAAATGATAAACTTGTTCCCAGTCAGTTTGTTCTTTAATTCATCCAGTGATAGTAGGGTTTTCGATGCCGTGGTAAAGTTGTTAAGACAGCATTGTAGAGATTGGTAATAGTACACACTAAGTTCTGTTGGCAGGATCATTAACTGCAATTAAGAAACATAATTAATCTTAAAACATATTTTTGACATCTTTTTAGCATTTTAGTTGCAAAAAACGCAACAGTTGCCATTATAATGGCAACTGTTGCGTTTTTTTTTCCATTTCGTTGAGTCTTTTGGGCTACTCTTTTTAAAGAATCATACAAATAATTAAAATATTAATGATTGTTTAATTTACAACATTTCAATCTTACTTTGAGTGGGGGACATTAATATTAAAGAGCTCAGGACAGCATTACCAAAGCCTACCTATGTTTTATAGACATAATCCAATAAAAGGGACTTCAGGGATAGTGATTATTTTATAGTTGTTGAAAAACGTGTAGTGAGCCGCAATTTGCCTTATTACCAGATTAAAGAAATGAACATATTAAATATTTCACTTCCCTGGGTGGCCGTCACGTTTACAGTGCACGAAGACGGCCTCAATGACCTATAGCCATCTCAAATCCCTGACTCTTCAATATAAACCCTACATACATTGCCCAAGCTGGTGTCCACGGTATTGCCGTAGTCAGGCAGCGCGCCGATCACGTGGTCCACGTCGGTGACGTCACTCAGTATGGCGCGATACACGCGGTCCTCTCGTTGTACCGTGCAGTGTACGCCGCTTGCCAGATTATCCGCCGAGAGGGGAGTTAACTGGAGGAAAAGAAATAAATATTATTTTATACCTATTATCGCCATATATTTTCACGATTTGGTAACAAGATAACATAACTAACTTGATTTTAAAACATGACTTCTTCAATATTTCATAAATTAGTCTAGTTGTATCTAACCAAAATAGAATCTTTCCCATCAACGATGACGCCATAGTTTCTAAAATTCTTAACATAATAAAAACTTTTCCTTTTAACATTATTTTATAATTACCTTGGCTCGATCAAAGTTAGCAATAGCATTTTCTACCAAATCAGCTTTGTCCAAGTCGAGTTGGACGTAGAACTTCTCGAAGGATTCGACGTGTGTTACACGACATAAGATTTGTTGGCCCACTATAATTGTTAGATCGATGGCTTCGTCTGTAATATGTAAATAATAATTATTACCAAAAACGTATGTAATAGATGCGAAAGTAAAAATGTCTTACCTTTGTTTTTCCCATTTAACTTATTTATTATATTTTTTCTTTTAATATAAAATACTACAGGTCAACAACTACAATCTTTATTTAGTTTTTGGTTAATGACTGTATGTAGTACCTACCATACGCAATTTCGTTTTAATAATTCAATTTCGTATTACATTTATAAACTGATTCATATTTACTTAAAAATCCAAAACCAACCTTTCAACGTGACAGACGCCTGCGCCTCAGACATAACAGCCAATTGTTTCTCCACCAACATATCAGCTACACTGACACCATTATTCCATAGAGAGATTTTATATTGTTCTTCATTACACTCTTGGAATATACACTGATATCTTGGAGCGTTAAAACAAAGATCTATTTCTGGATCTGCTTTCCATTCACCATGTTTCGGTCCCACACCAGTTAAAGAACAATGGACGGCCATTTTGGGTAGTTCCATCAATTCCGTCTCCATTTGCCAAATATCCCTAGCGTCGACCAGTTGTTTATTTCCGAAATCAACGTATCGGACGATGAATTTTGAAAATGGATGAACCGAAACGATTGTTGCTCGATAAAGCACTCCATCAGCTGGATATCGAGCTAAGACTGAATCGCCTACAGTTATATTGCCGGCGTAGGGCCTTACACCTTTGTAAAGCTGTGGAATCTTATGCATCATGTCTAGAAACTTCGGTTGCAACGACAATATTTGAGTATAGAAATTTTCCGGAGAAATAATCCAAGTAACAGACACTTCTTGTTGAGATCCTATTTCCACTGTTGGTTGCGTAAAAGGAGTATCTAATGGCAGTGGATTCGATAATTCTTTGCATTGCACTTGGTTGAATTTTTTGAAGGGCGGTCTACGTTCTCTGCCATCTTGCGATCTAAAGCTCTTTTCCGATCTCTTATCACCATCTGAGGTGAATGATCGATCTGACCTATCGGCCCTATCAGCCCTATCCCTTGGCGTAAAGTTACTTCTCCCTCTATCTCCTCTATTGTCTCTGTGGTCACCTCTGTCTCCTCTATTTTCTCTGTGGTCACCTCTGTCTCCTCTATTGTCTCGATGGTCACCTCTGTCTCCTCTATTGTCCCTGTGGTCACTTCTTTCTGCTTTGTTATCACGGTACTCTCGTTTTTGATTCCAATTTTCTTTCTTATCACCCCAGTTATCACGTCTTTCTCTTCTTTCAGGCCTGAAAGGTCTATTACCTCGATCGTCAGTTTTGTGTTCATCATCTTGATTGAATCTGTCCCTGTAAAGATAACAGATTGATATAGATTTAAGCAATATATGACGTTCATGTATAAGTTAATTTGCATTAATATTAAAATTAGTATTTGAGATGCACTTATACACCAAATAACATTGTTATCAGTGCAAACCTAAAACTAGATCTATCGATTGTTACATTTGACTAATAGTTAAAAAAAATAAAGGCTGAAAATAAACACCAAACCAAAGCCGAACAATATGATACAAAATGTGCTGAAACAAGGAAAAACAATGCTAGACATTTATATTCAAAGCGTTTAAGCAATATAGAGTCAAGAGGCAGTTACATAATATTTATTTTAAAACTTTCACATGTGATATAACAATGTAAAATATTCCTATAGCATATTTAATGTTAACGGAAAGAGTCCAAGTTACGTGTTGATGCGTGATGAAGCAAATGGGGCGAAACGAGTGCAATATACAGTTATTATTACAAATGCGCATATGCTATAATTGTTCTAGAACACGATTCTTTTAATATTTTAAATAGTAAAGATTTCTATTTCGCATAATTTTTGCAAAACTTTGATCTTACCAAAAATAAATATATTTTTATGAAGTTAATGTTTTTAGCTCACAATTTAAATAATTATTATCAATTAATTCACTTACTACATTTATTTTAATTTTTAAACTTTACATATAATTTCACTTACATACTGAAGAACGCACTTGGACAGAATAAAATTTAAAAAATATTATTTTACAAAAAAACTTAACCGTTAAACACTAGTCTTTTTTAGTCTTAAGTAAAAAAACAACAAAACAAGGCAAGCGAGTTAGATGAAATATATTTACAAAATGTACAAAAGTGCAAAAATAGCTGTACACATGAATATTCAATGTATGTTACAATGTCAGCATTAAAAGGTCTAAGCCAGAAATTTCACTGTATGTGCTGTTATTCCAGATTCCATATTTAATTACCTGAACTATTATTGAATGAAATTTAAAAATCCTTTCAATCAAAACATCATAATATTAATGTAGTTTCTGGTTTTTTAGCTTCACGTTGTATCCCGCATATAGCAGGATAGGAAGGCACTGGGCACTTAGTGTTATAACATTCCATTCCCATTGAAACACTTCCGTACCTTACTTTCCGCGAGGAAATCAAACGATGGTTTGTTCGATCTCCACTCGAGGGAATGAATTATTATTTGCGGCGTTGAGTTCCGCCACTAAACACGTAATGCCTCGAAAAACACGAAAAAATCGGTGGAATGTGGATAATGGAGTGTCTTACTTTCTGGGAAACCTATATCTGCCCACATGCGGGATACAGCGTGGAGTTATGATTGTCAATTTTGTTTTGTATATTTACTGCTTAAACCACGTAACACTGACAAGCACACACATTTCACACACGTTTACTACCGTTTCAGTCTGTCCTGTACTTTATGTGTTTGGGCATCGAGAGAGGCGGCTTCAGCGGCCTGTCTGAGTCTCTTGCCCACTCCACTGCCTTCCTTCTTCCAACTCTTCTTATCTTGTTCACCTCTTGGTTTTCTTCTGCTGATTGTATATTACATTTAAAAATAAATTTAACAAACTTACAAAATATTAAAAAAAAAAACGATATTTCACTAAATAATTAAATTATTTATATACAAAAGTATAGACGCAAATAACGACTTGTCTGCGACTTTCCCTTACTTCACTGCTTTTTTTCTTCCAAATCTTCTTATCTTGTGAATCTTTTGATTTTTTTCTAATGATTATACATAAACTTTTATATTAATTATAATTTACAATTTTGCTAAATATATAGCAATTGCTTTATCATTTGGTTGACTTCGATAAAATTTTCAATATAAAGAGAGTTAATATTAGTGTTTATTAAACAAACCATACTAAATATATTTGTAATAATCCATAATGATATATAATAATATAATAGCTAAGTATTAGGAAACTAGGTTAAGTTGTGCATATTGAATTAGATATTGTTCATATTGCATAGTAATGTCCCCTGGCGCAGCTTAGTTACTAAATCAATACAGTATTTTACTATACTTAATTTTTAATCCTCTAAGTATTTGTAAATTTAAAATCCAAGAAAGAAACAAAATATTGCATATTAAGAGGCCGTCGTGGCGCAGCGGTACACCGTTTGACTGTAACGGTTGTGGGTTTGATTCTTACTTGGGGAGGGGAATTAATGGTTTTCATTTTCTTGCTCTGGTAATATGCGCAAAGCAACGGAAATTGTGAGGAAAGTGTACTATGTTCCCTCTGCCTACTTTACTTTATAAGGCCAACATATTGTAATATTGATAAAGACAAAAAATACATTAGAAATTGGAATAATACGACAAAACAACCATTTGGACCAAATAAATAAAATACAAAATTAAGTCATTGCAAATAATTACAAAAAAAAAAACAATTACAAAGTTTCCATTTGCTACATATACAATACTAGCGGCCCGCTCGCGTTTTCACCCGCGTGAACTATGTTATTATTAATTTCTGTCTTCATGGCTACGTCCTAGTGACGTCTATGCAAAATATGAGACTCCTAGCATTTGTAGTAACGAAGTTTCATACAAACTTTCGACCCCAAAAACAACCCCTTAGAAGTCGAATATTGCAAATTCCCGTCTTAGCGAGCACCTACGTCCTATAAATAACTCCTATGCAAAATTTGAGATTCCTAGCTCTGGTAGTTTCTGAGATTTCGTGATGAGTGAGTGACCTTTCGATTTTATATATATAGATACAAACTACAAAAATAAAAATAAAATAAACAAAGAACATTATAAAATTGTTTATAAAATTATTTTATAATAAAAGCATTCATTTTTAATATTTTCAAAGTATTATTCCACAATAAGGACAGAAAAAAAAATAGAAACTGAAATTGATAAATTGAAATATATCTATCGTCTATTGCTGCAAGGAAAAGTGCACAATGCGTTGTTTCGATATAATTTTGTAATAAGCATTGTAGTATCGTTATAAATTAAATTTTTATTCGATTTAAAAATATATATATAGCTAGTATATGATAGCAATAAACAATTTTTTAAATTGTGTACTGGGAATTTACTGATTTTATTTTTTAAAGAGTATGATTTTACAAAAAAAATGCATAAATCAACCAAGTCTCGACAAAATAAAATGTTGATGCAGAAATCAGATCAGAAAAGTCATAAAGCAAGCATTAAATGCCATATTGACACGAATTTTTAAAACTAATATTTGCTATTCCCCAATTATTCCGCAGAGAATAATTTTCATTTCTTTTCTTTTCTCTAGTAGACAATAGCGCGGCGTTGAGTTCCATTACTCAATACACAAAGCCTCAAAAACTGGGCGGTGCATGGAGGTTCGTCACTAGGTTCGTCTTGTACAATAGTTTTATAAAAATGAAATTTCGTCCATCCATCCATCTCTATAGAGTGTTTTAAAACATTTAAATAATTTAATTTAATAAAATACTTGAAGCAGTGCGTGGCATATACATATATGGCATAACAGAATCTAAACGTGACACTTATAGGTTCCACACCTAATCAGAATAATAAAGTATTTTTACTTTCTGATCTGGTAAGATCCGCCAGTTAAGAGTTAAGTTCCGCCAGTTTACGCAATATATGAAATTCATATAGTGGAGTTCAAAGTGTTTTAACACTAGGTTTCATCGTACCCTACTATATTGAATAATGGTCAAAATTAGAAAACAAAATATCAATAACATGTTACCTTTCTCTATTATCTCTATCTCTATTAGGTCTCGGTGGTGGCATTATATTCTGTGGTGGTTGCGTATTCTCTTGCCAGTCATTATCGTTGGCGACGACTGGCACAGTGTTAGTTTGCTCTCGAGGTTTGTTTGGTACGCGTCTGTTTGAAAAGGAAAGATTTGATATATATTTGATTTACTTTATTTTTTTATGTATTCCAACTCCTAATTTTGTATTCCATTTGGTAATTAGAGAGAATCTAGGATATCCACACACTTTAATTAAAATTATTGTTAACTAGCATATAATTAATTTAAAACTTTCTTCTTCAAAACATTCTTGTCATAAATAAAATGTTTTTCTAAGGAAAGTATAGACTCAGAATTATATAAAATATTCGATTTTATATTTTTTTGTTATATGCAAAAGTCTACCTACATCAATGATCACTATTAGCAATAACATAAATTAAATTAAAATTAATAAAGCCTTTTCTGTACTCATTCTTATATACAAAGCAAATAAAATAAAATAATAATTTTATTTTTATTCAAAAATTAAATTGATTATAAAAATAATAAATTTCACATAAATATATAAACAATAGAACATAACAATGATGATGATGATGATGATCACGATTCAATAAATTAATAATTAAATATTACTCACCTATCGCCTCTATCGGATTTAGCTGCATACTTGTCACTATGACGACCGGGTCCCGCCCGTTCGAAGCCTTCTCGTTGCTCTCTGAGATACAAAAATACACTTAAGTACTAAAACTCAACTGTATTGTTGAAAATAATTAATTAAATTAATACCAAAAATTACACTTTAAACAGAATATTTTAAAATATACAATACAAAGGTTGTATAGATGACAAAACAAAATGATAAAAAAAAAACTAAAAAAAAATATGGAGAAAAGCACACAAAAATATGGAGAAAATGGAGAATGAAATAGAATTAAAACACGATTATACCTATACCAGTATCTGTGCATGTTGTGTGTACGAAATCTTGTACCAACTAAAATAAAATTTCTTTGGACGAGTTCAAAGACCGCGAACGAAGGCCACAGTAACCATGACTCAAAACCATTATGATTTTTTGTTGTACAAGAAAAAGTTAACAGAAACGCAGTTAACTTTTCGACGAATCAGTCTACGATATATAAAAATATGCTCTCTTTTTAATTAAACGGTTTAATTAACATAAACATCGTTTAGTAATATAGTGCAAATATTTAAATTTTTATTATGAGCTTCACGCTGTATCCCACACACAGCAGGGTAGGCAGAGGGAATCTAGTGTTTAGACACTCCGTTCCCCACTTACCGCGGAATTCTGGAAGCATTGCTGAGTTGTTCTGGAAGCATTGTTGAGTCGCGGAACTCAACGCCGCGCTTTACCTCCAAAACAGAGCGAAGAAATGGAAATATACATTTAGATAAATATTTCATTTCGTCTGTCTGTGGCTTAGTAACTAAACAAATGAATCAGATTTAGTTTTGATTATTGAAACATTAATAGCTACGACTATGGTACAAAAAAGTCTAATCGATTGCATAAAAAATATTATTATTTATGTACTTCTCGATCAATTATTTACGCATCCCTGTATTGAACCAGGTTAATAAAAATATAATTAACGTAGATAATGGCATACCGTTTTTGGTTTCCACATATTTGGAGACATTGCGTGTTGGGTGTCGGAATCCAATCTTTATCCAAACCAGGCAAACAAATGTATTTTAATAATATACATTCCCTTCAGTCAGACAAATCTCTCATCAGATATTCACATAGTATGTGAACTATACTAATAAATAATATCCATACCTATATTATAAATTCGAAAGTAACTCTGTCTGTCTGTCTGTCTTTTACGCAATCAGTATTACTATATAACGTTAAGTGGATTTATATTATAAATTAAAACTAATTGTAGAAGTCATATCTGATTACTATTTTTATTTAAAAATCATTACCGTGGAAAATATATGAAAGTTTCAATATAATAAAAATAATAATTTAAAAAGCCAAATAGACAAAAACTAAGTATTCAGTAAAGTCAGTCAATCGGTGCAAATGTATATTTTGTGAATATAATATTACTTTTATCTCGCTTTGCTTTCAAATTTATAGAGCGTTGTGTAAGCACTTTACTCGAGTGAAAGTTAAAAGTGCAGTTCAATGCAAATATATAACACTTTTCACATTTTTATTCAATTCGGAGATTTTATAAAAAAATTTTTTTTTTATTACGAACCTATTTATATTGTTTTTTTCTATTCTTTATGTGTTTCGAATTAAACCATCTATAAAGTCATCGGCAAGGTATGATGTGGTGATGGTTATGAATTCGATTCCCATTTGGAAAAAATATTTATATTTAATTTCTGTGGAGGCCAGTCGTGGCGCAGGGGCACAAAATGTAACTGTAAACGTGACTGGTTGTGGGTTCAATCCCCACTCGAGGGAATTATATATTTATTTAAATGCCCCCCCTTACCGTGAGCGGGATACAGTGTGAAGCTGATCTGATTTAATTTCTCTGTCTGCTCCGCTAAATATAGCAGAGTTCTGTATTGCACATAACTTATTCTAAGTGGAGACGTTATTCTGATTGCAGGTATAGTGAGCGACGTCGAAAGTATTAATTTGATTTAATATAGTCTACAGTATTACTCAATAAATGAATTATCTAACATAAAAAGGATTCTTCAATTCGAAACAAAGTTCACGAGATTAGCGCGTTAAGCCAAACAAATTCTTTATTACATAAGTCAAGAGAGTATTAAAGCATAATTATTTAGTAGTATTAAATAGAATAACCACATCAAAGCTGTAGGTTAAAATTTGTACCAAAAACTAAAAACTTCATCTACAAATTTTACAAAATAGACTAACAATACCTTTTTTGTAAAACGTAACATAACTTTTCCTACTTTTACAGTTAATTATTATCTGCACAAACATTACAACAATAGCTATGTAACTGTAAGAAATGTGTTTCGCTTGAGTAGTCGAGTTAATAAAGCTTAAGTAAATCCAATTACTCAGTTTCTAATGGCAGATCAGAGTAGATTTTTCTTTAAAAAAAAATTAAATCGTCATCTCTCACGGAATTTCACAAATATTTATAGCTACATTGTGGCAGTCATTAAATTAACTTCTGTAAATTGTGGTCTATGATTTATTATCTAATAATACTCGACAAAATATATTTTTAGGTAACTTTTTCTAACCTTAAAGTAACTTTTACCTACGGCTTGCCCTGCCATGAAATGACGGTATAATACATGACTGATGAAGTGACCGAGGTGACTCTAGCCGCAGATAAAAGACACAGCGAATATATACACCGCTACACGCTGTATCCTGCACACAGTGGGGTAGAACAAGGCAACAAGCAGAGGGAACCTAGTGTTACTTCATTCCTCATTTTCCACCGAATTCTGCATGTTCAGCGTTGTACGCAAGGCGGCATACAATGCTGCGCTATGACTCGAAACCAGAGCGAAGAAATGAAAATATTTAATATCTTATTTCCCCCAGTGGGCTTCGAACTCACGTGTCGTATTTACAGTCACACGTTTGTGCCTCTGCGCCACGACTGGCTGCAATGCAATGCGAATAAATTTAAAATGTTAATATTATTAGAAATCAGAAGTGAAATATATTTAAAAAGCGTTACTAAAATACAAAACACCTGTTAACATATCAGAAGTGGATGGTAATTACAACTTAATATTATCTACGGTCTCTAAATGGCTGTCGCAAGCCGTTGCAAGCCGCAAGGGAGTTGGTACTATAATTATTTCATTCGTATTTCCAAATTAAGCTTACCTGGCACGAAAACTGCCTCCCCTCTGGCCAAACTCTTCGCCATCCCTTCGTCTCTCTTCTTTAAAACTCTTTTCACGCCGAAAGCTGCTCTTTTTCTTGTCATCTGGAACACTTCCCTCTGGAGAACTGAACGTTTCAGACGCATCCTTACGCGGTGGAGTCAATTGAGCTTTAATCTGTTTAAAGATACGATTACTTTGTTTAAAAAAAAATTTTTTATTTTAGGTAGAAAAAAATATTTTTAATTGTATTAGGCTTTTATAGAGTCGTTAAAACGGTGGTTTCATTTAAAGTGGTGTGTGGCAAGTGACTCATAAAAACACTTTGTATATACATCAAGTATGAAAACATGGTTGCAGGATACAGCATAAAGGTGAAGAAAAAGAAATTACCTCAGCGTTTGTCCGTGGTTGAGACAGCTGCATCATACGCCGAGCCACATCCAGCGGCGGTGTCACAGTATCATCCACTAGTGACACTAGCATTGTATCACTGGACAATACGCCTATTACGTTCGCCATTAGGGTTTTCTCTAGAGCTATCATTTCTAATTGATTTGATGTTTTAGATTCAACTGGTTTGTTCTCATAGCCCTGGTTAAAATAAAAGTAAAGGTAAAATCTTAGTTGTTTTAGATAACCACAGTTTCTATATAAATTGTATAGTTTCCAATAAGAATGTATGAGAATAGGAACAAAATTAAGTTTCACTCACTTATCTAATAATGCCATAATGAGTACAAATACGGATATGAGGAAGAGACTAAACAAATTTGGCTACCTTCCACAAGTGTTATAACACCGAGTACTACAGATACTTGTACTATAAGTCACAAAGTTATATATTTCTACTTTGTTGTTGTCTTTATTATAACATTGATGTGATAAACTAGGACTATAAAATATTTCATATATAACTTTATAGATGCGTTTTTTTTTATTACTAAATTATATGCAAGCAATCAATTACTATATGCGGATCTAGTGTAGGTGTCATGTTTTGCTTCATCATGTCATCCCATTGGTAGAAACCTTTCTTATTATTTCCTAATATGTATATAGAAATTATTTAATTAAAAAAGAAATTTAAGGGACATACTTACTTTTAGTGCACATTTCAGGGCTTGTGCTGGCAGCTTGATTAAGTCGGGTGTTATTGTTCTCAAATCATTCACATCAACTTCCTGTTCATTACCATAATCAACATATGCTACTACAACCTTCTTTCCCCTAGTACCCCTCACCATGGCTCTGTACCAATTGTCATCATCAGGAAATCTGGCGCAGCATACAGAACCTACCGCAAGCTCTCCAGGTGAAGAGCTATTTTCACAGTGACTCTTAACAGCTGCCATGACTGCATTCAATTCATCAATATTATCAGACAGTTGAACATAGAATTTAATACAACTGTCCACATAAGAAACTAATACCGATTGTCTACTCCCCAAAGGCAACATATCTATCCATTTGAACTGCAAATTGTCCTTCATATTTACCATCAATAAATCTAAAACATTTTTGTTGTCTAAAAACAATTCACCATATTGAATTAATGGTGGTCCTTCAGGTGCTACAACTCTTAATGTCAAGACTTTCCCATTTACCAATTGTTTAAACGCTTCAATCAAGTGTGGACTCTTGTGTAATTTCTTAACACCTGATATACAGAAGCGCATAGCAATAACATTTGGTTTCACAAATTCCTCTGGAATATCAAATATGTCATAGTATGAAACCATTTCAGTGTCTCCAAAGTCAACAAAGAATAATTTACACTGAGATCCTGATAGGTTCATGACAATAGCTCTGCAAATTATTCGGTCACCAGACATTCTACCAAGGCACACAGTCCCAATCATTGGTGGCTCGGCCAAGCTACTGTGGGGCCTCCTGTTAATGTCATCCATCATTTCTTGCAATTTCTTTGCATCAGATACAAGTTGCACTGCAAATAGCTCTGGACCTTCTTCAGCAAATGATACAAACACTTTGTGTTGAGAATTTACTTCCAGCAATCGACTTTTGTAAGTAATAGACTTTTTTGGAGATGGTGGTTTATTTGATATTATTGGTGTAGATGGTGGAGTAGTTGGCATTGGCATTCTTAAATTTTGGGCGTGTTGAGGTTGGCGGACTGGCGCTCTGAGATTGACCATATTTCTTGATGCTTTGTTGGCTAACAATCTTTGACTCACTCCTGATTGAATAGGTGTTCCATTATATGGCACTGCTACATTCTGATTTATTCGCATTGCTGAAGCAGGATTGGGAAAGTTTTGATTGATTAAAAATGGTACATGTTCCGTAAAAGATGGGGGTTCAGTTAGTAAACTTGGTGACCAGCTTGTTTGACCTTGTGGACTATCAGTCATTTGCAACAATAGTACTTCTTGTTTAGGCACAGGTAAAGCTATCCCAAACCTATTAGACACTAGATGAGTCGAAAGATCATTTCCTTTAAATTGAATTGATATTATTGATAAAGTGTGTGTAGGCGCTTCTACTGTTGCTGGGTACTCCGCATAACATAGCAGGCTTTGAAGTTTTAAAAGTAGAGGTTCGTCCCACCTTCCAGAGGGATGCATTACTCGAGACAAATAATAGTCAGTTGCCTGACCTCTTAATTGTAAAAACATTGGATCATAACTATCTAAGAAACGTATAGTACTTAACGATATTATGTCTTTATTACCATAATCAATGAAATGAACTCCAACTAAGCCAGTGGCCAGGTTTGTTGTGCTTATAATTTTAGCTCTGTAATACGTTCCATCTTTGTATTTTGCGGCACAAATAATACCCTCATGAATAGCTGCCGGGGGCACCGCTCCTATACCCTTTTCTAAATTTTCCCTTGCCGTTTCAAATAAACTCTCTACCATTAATGAAGATGCCTGATCAAGTTGGCCACTTATCTTCAGAAAATGTGCCTCACCATCAACGTGAGTAACATAAAGCCGAAAGGGTCTTTGAGCTTCTGTAGGCAAAGCCATGGTAAAATCACTTATTCAATAACGTTAGGCACTTGAAATAAAAAAATTAAATATTTCTTAACATTACTCTTACTAGAAATTAAAGTAGGTATGTCACTTTGGACTGTTACAGCTTCAGTCAACAAAAAATGCACTTTCTTCTCCGTTTACGTTTTCATTACAATGGCGATGCGATTAGGGATTGACGAATCCATAGATAATACACATATACTAGAGACTCTCTAGTAGAGAGTGCAGATGAATCGTTTTCATATTTTTTAATTTGTGTATGAATCAAAGACTATGCGTATGCGATATCAATGGTCAACGACCACAACATTATTATTCATCTGTAGTACAACTTTTGAAATACATTAGAAATTCGACAGATTATAAATCGCAACATCAAACTTCATTTTTCATTTTCATTAACTATGGAGAGAAGACCTCCATAGTTAAAATTCATAGTTAAAAGTATTGAAGAGGAAAAAGGATGTGTAAACAATAATTTATAGATAAAAATTCGACCGAAATGGAGCTAATATCAAGAAAAGATTGATATAAGCTGAGAAATTATAAAAAACGTGTTTGAATAATTAATATTTTTAATGACTAGAGTTAATAGTAGTTAATATTAAATCAGCATCACGCTGTATCCCGCACATAGCAGGGTAGGCAGAGTGAACCTAGTGTTATAACCAGTCTTTAAATAAATATTTCACTTCCTCGATTGGGGATCGAACCCACAACAGTCGCGTTACAGTCACACCCTTGTTTTTTTATGGAAAAAGGACAAGGCAAACGTGCGTTCGGGTCACCTGATGGTGATCACCGCCGCCCACGACCCCGTGCAACATCAGAGTAGCTACAGGTGCGTTGCTGGCCTTTAAGGTAAGATAAGATAGACGCGCTTTTTGAAGGTACCCATATCGTACCGACCTGGAAACACTGCCGCGGGTAGGCCATTCCACAGTACCGTGGCGCCTGGAAGGAAATTTCTACGAAACCGCACAGTACTGGAGTCCCACGTATCCAGGCGGTATGGAAGATATTTAAGTGTGTGCTGCTGCACCACCATGGCCTCGGTCTAGTCCTAAATATTTCAACTAAAAATTTAAATATTGTTAGCGTACAAGTGTAAAAGGGGGTAGAATTAGGTGAAAAAGACAGTAAAAGCAGTGGAATTGTGTCATACGAAACATTTGCTTGTAGGCGGAAACCCTGATTGGAAGATTTAGTGTGTAGTGTTGTTATTGAGTGATACATGTCACTTATTGTAATTACGTGGAACCTCTATCCGAGTACGTTATAAACATATAGACGGTATGTATTTTTATCGTGTTGTTTTAATAACGCTAACCGCTTCCGATTTCTAACAATATAATATAAACTAACTAACGACAACTTATATACCATAAAGTAAACATTGTGTTGATTTACATCATTACATGACGTGACACAACTGTCAAAGAAAAATTAAAGTTCCGACTTGTCAAAACGCGATTTGTGTTTTATATTTTTTTTCTCATATTCACATTTTTGTTATGCAAGATTTGTTACCCGAATCGTAATATGTAATTTTATGGTTATTAATTACAATTTGCTGCGAAAAAGTATTATGTTTGGTATAACATGCACTCAGCTTACAATGTAGATTGTAAGTTTGGTATTGTATACATTTTGTGATGAAATAGAAACATTAAGAAAAATTCGAGATGATTGAAACTTGTTCAAAACGATGTATGTTATTAGGAACAATTCTCTTAGGAGTGTAAGTATTTGATTTTTTTTTGGTGTAAGCATTCAGGAAATATTGAAGATTTACAACATATGCTTTAAATATTTTCTTTATTTTAATTACATTATACTTAAATGCATTACAGATTAACAATTGTGATTCTAATACTGGAGTCACAATTGGCTGACACCCTCTCAGGTAGTCAAAGGATGAAAAACAAAACATTTCCAACAGAAAATAACTCAACTTGTTGGATGCATCAACCATATACAATTTTAAGTGAATGTCATCCTTGTTCAGGTATACTTATTTTTTGGAAAATTATGATATATATTACAAAATTTCTCATCTCGTATCATGCCTCAGCTTTTTAAATATATTTTCTACACTATACATTGATTTTTTGTAAATTAATTTTTAACTAATTTTCTTTCAGACTTTGAAATAAGAAGTAAAAGTATTGGTGTATGTATTCACACAAGTTTTAAGGAGATTCTTAAATGCAAAAATGGTGAAACTGTTACAAGAAGGTTTGTATATTATAGTCAATAAAAAATATATCAATTCTTCTAAGCAGGGCATTGCATCTTAAAAATTTTTACTCTCATCTTATGTTATTTAAGTTAGTAATGAATCTTTCCATTATAATATCAAAAACTGCAATGCCCACTATTTTGATTCCTTTTTTTACTGCTTGGTCACATATTTTTCCATTCTTGTACAATGATAGTGCAAATTATATTTAAGTTTTAATAAATGGAACATAAAAAAATATTAAATCACCTTCACACTGTATCCTGCACAAAAATAAAATACTTAGAATTAAATTTGTGGCATTCCTATCACTACAATAAGATATCATGTAAGAGTTGGCAAAGCAGTGTAAACCAATTCATACCAAGCAGATGATGTTAAACCTACACTATATATGGATAACTACAAAAATGGAAAGCTCAGCTTATATCTTGCGGACTGTAATTATCAAAAAATTGCACATGTATTGCAATGGTAATATATTGTGTAAACACATGATTAATCTTTTATAATATATATACAATTTCTATTCCAGTTGTGATCGAGTTGCTTTTTTGGAAGAAAGAGCATATTGGAAATTTACCATCTGGTCTTTTGTAATTGGAATGGCTTCATCATTAGCTGTCATGTTAAGAATGAGAGTCCTCAATCACAGAGCTAAGAGAAGAGCTCGCCAAGTATTAAGTAATGGCTCCATTTGAAATATATCTTAATTTAAAATAATTGTTATTTATAGATGTAATATATTAAAATAAGTAAATACTAAATGTATTTAAAAATAAAAACAAATAACTTTAAGCAATAAAAAAATATATTTAACAATGTATAAAAGGCAACAATGGCTTTCAATTAATACTGATCAAAGAGTATTTTAAGGAGTTCACTAATTACTTTAACATTGACACTGTTTCCTAGTAGTCTGTAACATTGTTTTAATGTAATATTGTCAGGGAATGAATAATATTGTGGAAATGACATTAGAGATGAAACTTCAGTGGGAGTAAAAAATCTCAATTTCATGTTTTTTATTGAACTAATAAATTCTTTACTTCCAACTTGGTGTGTGTTGGCTTCTTTAAAATAATCACTTATTTCTTCTGGTGGTAAATCAGTGTACACAGAACCAGTGCCTTCAACATAATGTGTATAAGCTTTAGTGAAACAACAAGATCTTTTTGATTCTTTATAACAGATATCCAATACATTTGCCCATTTTAACAATTTGTCACTCACAAAAAATGTATCTGGAACATTGTTTACAATAATTTCCTTTAAAGCAAAAGGTTCACTGTAATTTTTTGGCAAGCATTTTATCTAAAAATAAAGAAAATATTTATTATTACTTTTAAAAATTACAATAAATATCAATAGTAGTAAATTGTATTAAATCCTTACAATTCCTTCTTTTTCTTTTGAATGCCACTTCAAGACATTTCTTCTAGCCAAGCAGTAATACCTCAGTCTAGAGTTGGGTACACCAACACTAGTAGGGTTTAAAAGATATTCTTGAAAGTCAAAATTACATTCTTTTAATTTATTTACGAATAAATTCCTTACTGTAGAACATTCAAATCCCTTAACATTTTCCATTAATATATAGTTAATTTTTTCTAAGTCACCCAGTAGGTTGATAAAATATATAAAGGAATTTGTTCTTGGATCATTTTCATCGAGATATTTCCCATTTCTAGAAAATGGTTGACATGGTGGTGACATAAGCACAGTATCCACATAAAGTTCGTTAATTTCTTTTGCAGTTAAAGACTGGATATTTCTGTTTATTAAATGAATACCAGGAAAATTGTGTTTATAAACGTCGTTTGCTACATTATTAACATCAACGGCCATTATTATTTCACCTTTTAAACCGGATTCTGTAATTATTAAAATATTTATTACTTGAATACATATATTTTTTAATAGATATGAAATTTAAAGTACCATTCCATGCACAATGCATGCCACCGATTCCACTATAAAGTTCTAAGATTTTATGTTTCATTTTTATTATTGAATAAATAAAGAGATAACAAAATATAATAATAAATAATATATAAAACTTTAAATTAGTTCTTATCATTTAAAAGCTAAAACGTGATACCCTATGTACAATAGCGTAAACGTCAAATTGACGTTTGGTAAATATATAGTATGTGTATGTATGTAGCTTAAAAGTTTGTTCTGAAATTGTGTGTAATATATTATTGGCTAACGTTGCTAATCATTTTCTAAATTTATTCTAATTATTTTAAGAACGTTTCAATTTTACTGTGCATATTTAAATAAATAAATTGTCAATAATTTAAACGTATTATGTAATTGCAAAAAACATTTTTATTGTCATACTAAGATAAGGCAGTAAGGTTTGCAGTTGAATGACCTTGATTCCGGCAGTTATGGCGGAACTAAAGCAGCGTAAGGACGTGTTTAATGTCAAAAGTGATGAAAATGCCGACTCAAAAGATCATGTTTATCTCGAAGAAACATTTTATATTCTCTCTAAGAAGAAGTCTGTATTTCGTGTCAGACTTACGTCTAATGGATTGTCATTAATTAAAGAAACCGATAATAGTTCAAGAGAACAAACGATACTTCTGAAAGATATCATTGGTAGTAAATGTATGAGAAGCAAAAGACGGCGTGTCGGAGGAGGATCTTGTGTCTGCAGTTCTTTTGTTGGACATCAACAACTTAAGGTGGTAGATGAAAACAGTGGCGACCTTGATGAAAGCGATATCAGTGCGTATCTTTACATTTACGCTTACAATTTAAAGCGCAGCCGCCGTAGCCTGAAACGAGAGAGAACAACAATAACATTGCGATTCAGATCTTACGATAAATACGAAGACAATAATAGGGAAGCGCAAAAGTGGAGGACTACAATAAAATGTTTACTGGCAGATCAGCCGATATCATATACCTTACCTGTAAATGAAAAAAAAATGTTAATACTTTTAAATCCAAAATCGGGGCCTGGAAAGGCTAGAGAATTGTTTCAAACTAAAGCGGCACCTATTCTTCAAGAAGCCGAGACTCCTTACGATCTTCACATTACAAAATATGCCCAGTATGCTCGTGAATTTGTGCGCACAAGAAATGTTTACGCCTGGCGCGGTATTGTGGCTGTAGGCGGAGATGGAGTCCTTTTCGAAATTCTTAATGGAATGTTTGAGCGCCTGGACTGGCAGCAAGCTCTTGCTGAAGTGCCATTAGCTATAATGCCCTGTGGCTCGGGCAATGGCCTGGCTAGAACTATCTGCCATCATTATAAGTAAGTAAATTATCCATATTTTATAGACGTATGTATTAAAAAA